>CM023950.1:588409-672559 GCA_013407115.1 Glycine latifolia
TATATATATATATATATATATATATATATATATATATATTACATTGAGAAAGGGAGAATCATAAGACTAGCTTTCGTGATTCAAACCATGTTTGTCCATTTATTTCTTTCTTTGTGTTTTCTTCCAAGTTTTCTTTACCTTTGTGAGTGAAATCATATCAATTCTGCCTGAAGATCAAATAAACTGAGGAGCCTTCGTTATTTTACAGCTCAAGAACGATGACTATTCCAAGTATTCTACTCCTCACAATTCATAAAAGGTTATTTCTTTTAGAAAAAAAGGCAAAACTAAGTTATATTAATGAATAGATTGAGAGTGAGTGAGCACAAGTGTCCTATAATTAATTGCACGATATATTGAAAGAGTTTTAGCGCATGATGTTGCTGCATCAATCTCCCATATAAGTTATAACCTTTGTAAATAGCATCCTCATGAAGTTCTCCTTCGTTGTCGCATTCCTATTAACTTCTTCACGTAAGTCATTCTTTGCCGACCCTGGAACTCCCAAGAATACTTTACATATTCTGGGCTTTCAGAAACCTTTAAAGCCAAGTCAATTTCTTTTTGAAGGATCCAACTGTGAATAAGCTGGCATTTTTGTCTGCATTCATTTTGTGGTTGAAACTTTCAATAAATCGGGTAGCTAATTGGCCTTGTAGTCGCATGTTCACTTCTAACAACATCTCCAACCCACAAATTTACCAAAGTTTATTTCTATTTTTTTAATAATATTTCACGTTTCTCTATAATATTACATCGTTTTTCTTTCTTAAAAACAACTCACTCACTCAAAGTTTTACTCTAGTCAAGAAAGATCTTACAATATATCTAATTTTAAATATTTTACTATTCATGTTAATTTCAAGTTATATAATTAAATAAAATAGATAAATAATAAATAAATAACTCTTGCATTTTAATTAAATAAAATTTTAACTTTCAAAATTAAAATACATAAAATATATTGCAAATTAAAACTAATAATAAGAACTTTCAAAATACATTAAAAAAAACACAAATAACATATGATTAAAATGCAATTCAATCTTCATCACTAGTCATAGTAAAAGCACCACCAATTTTTGCAGGACTAGGTGTTGGGAACTAATAATTCATTCCACTTTTGTCAAACATTGTATAAGAATTATCTATATATGACATATTTGGTGAAAAGAAATTAGAGGCAGGATATTGGGAAAAATTTCCCATTCTGGGTTCCTTGCAGGATTTGAAGATTGAGGAGAAAGTTGAATATTTTGAACATTCAAAATTAGGAGGATATTATTTGGGATTGGGATCTCCCATTAATTTGTGTATATAAAGGAAGGTTTATAACCAAGAAAAAATTAAGAGAACAAATAGATGCAATTGAAGGATTGTTGTGTGTGAAAAAATTATCAAAAGTGTTCCAATTTATACTATTCACTTACCGTTACATGCTTCAACGTAAAAAAAAAAAAAAAGATCAGATTACTTTACATGTATTAAATAATATTACTTTTTCCAATTTGGTAGAAGAGAAACTGAGTTTGCGGTATACCCGGAAAGGAAGCGAGCTTGTCCAACGATAGAGAAACTGAGTTAGGGTTTCTCTTTTCTCTCCACGTCAGATAGAACCCAACTGTTGAAGCTGCTCTAATTGCATGATTGTTCAACTTCATCCTCGTACCTAGCTCAACTTCTTCCATTCCAAGCTTTTCTTTCATAGAGAATTTTGTCTTTTGTAGACTTGTTCCCACTGGACAAAACGTTGTACGCAACGAGTAACAAAATTTGAGGCTTTTGTTCTGTCCCGTGATATTTATTTTTGTTTTGTACCTCAACTGTTTTACGAATCAAATGAAAAATAATATTTTTTGTCATGTCCTATTCTCCAAAATTTTGCAGAACCAGACCATATATGTATCATGGGTTAGATTTAGTTCATCGGCTTAAAATTCATGCTTAACACCCAACTCAATAATAATTGGATTATCGAAAATAAATTCAAACCAACTTAATAACCCAATCTCATCCACTGAAACATAATTAAGTTGAGTTGGATTGATATATTCGCATGTTGATATATAGGGCCAGCTACATGTATTGTGTATACTCCTCTATCTATTAGGTAGGAATGATAATGGAGAGAGTCTAGACAGGTTACTGTAATTCTCATCCTCGAATTTATGTTTGTACCTGATTTCATATCAGCACAAATAAAAATTACTTTAATTAATTTTTATTCTCATATTCATATTTATTAAGTACCTATATATATATATTTGCATTCTTTAATTTATTTATACATAAAGTTAATAAATCAATAAAAAAATATTAATTAAAAAATATTGCAACTAAATTGAAAATTCACTATCAAATCATCCAAATATAGTCTTTCAATGTCATTCTAAAAAATCTAACATGAATCAAACATGCACTATTCAAGTTGGATTATCCATCGTCACTTTGATACATTAGTTAATGTAATTATATATATATTTGTTTTCATATTGAAGAATTGATTCGGAGTACGTAGAATTCATTCCAATTTTATGCAATTCCAAATAATTTGCATTGTGTCTGATGAAAAAATTATTTTGAGTTTTAATATTAACTTATTTTTAGAATAAATCATTCAAACATAAATGTGAACATCTCATTAAAATCAATTTTAAAAACACTCAGCGAAACATACCCAAACAAATGGAATTTTCACATGAACGGGGCCATGTATAAATGTACACAAGAAGATCCTTAACTTATGGGATATGTACGATGCTACACGTCTAGTAGATTGCTAGATGGGGATCAGTACTGCGCGTGAGAGAGAGAAAAGGGAAAGAGATGGTTAATTTTGGATCTTCCTGAAATGTGGGATGTTTAGCAATGCATGCCTATGTATGCAGTACATAGAAAACACTCACTATCCTGTCCACAAAATGCATGGTGCATGTATTGTTGGGTGACAATATTCAATTTGCATCACTTGGGACCACTTTTACCTAGTTAGCTCTTCAAGTTTGTTTTCGTTTCAGTATTTTTTTTTTTTCCAATTGCGTCACTAAATTTACCAAAGAGATCGTGAAGTCCCCTAATATTCCAAAGTAACATATATACCAAAGGAAAAGTGAGAAAAACATCTCCAATTTTCAAAGAGTTTCTATACATAATAGTGGTCACTACTAGTCTCCTTTCTTCCATCCAAACTATAGCAATTAAACTTCTTCACTTCTCTGCCCATAATATTGTTTGCATTAGTTAATACTCTTTGTTTGCATTCGTCGGTAATATTAACAAAATTAGAATTTATTTAAATATTTAATTTAGAAAATCATTTTACATTTTAAAATAAATTTTATCATTTGATAAAAATATCAATAAACGAAAATCATGCCTTTTCAAATAAATGCAAAGTAAAGAATTTACAAATGCAAAAAAAAAGTTTGAAATATAATTCAAAGATTTCCGACGGAATTTCTCATTGGAAAATTTAAAATTTACTATGAAATATGTTCCATCGAAAAATTCTGTTGGTAACACAAAAATTTCCCACAAATATTTTGCGTCGGAAATATTCCATTGATAATACCCATTTCTTTTGTAGGGAAGCTGCCACTGTGATCAAACTTTTCTCTTTTATTAGGAAAAGATCAGATCTTGTGATAGCTTTCACACCTAGTTGTTGGTTGCATGAAGAACAAAAAATTAATCCTTTTTATTAAACTCTAGTAGTGGTTATGTATTTATTTGTATTTTTTTTATATGTATCAAGATATTTTCAGTTGACCGTTAAAAACAAATTCCTTTAACAATATAAAGACTAACATTGTGGACTTTAACTCTCCCACAAAGCATTTTCTTACACATGATCAAGAACCAAATCTTGATTAATATGCTTAAGAGACCCATATGTCTACTATGTATATCAGATTTTGTTGATGTTTATGTTTAGTTTTTAATCACTGGGATTTTCTTTGCTTGTTGTAGTATCCCTCAAAGTTGGTATAGCTAATTAATGAGTAATTCTTATCTCCTTTGTTTTCTTTAAATCTAAGTTTGCATAGCTATCTAGATGTTCATCATATTTGTTTTCCCTTGATTAATTTTTTGTATAAAACATGGACGTGTACTATTTTTATGCTTGCTTTTTTCTTCTGGTTAATGTTCAAGTGGATAGGACTAAGGCACAATATTGTTAAGGATTTTGACGCTCAATGTAATTAATTCATTCTTGATTTCAAGATCCATTGTGCTTCATATTTGAGCCTAATCTTAAGCATTGGAATTTCCATACATATTTTCTTAATTTATTGAGTATGGGTTCCTTACTAATTATTTTGTTCTTTTCGATCTATTTTTTTGTTGGTGATGTAGAATGAGAAAAGGTCTTAATTGCAAGCAGTTTTACTCAATCATGGCCACTCAATCAAAGCTACTCCAATAATCTCTTAAGCATCATCGGATATTCCTGAGGAATATTGCTCACCAAATGAGATTTCAATAACGCAAGAGAAAATTGAACCTACATTCATGAAAAGATGAGAGTTAATTCTGGATTCTAATCACTTGTCTCAACTTACATTGATACTTTTTTTTTCTTCTTTTTTTTATACTCATGACATTACTACAAAGTATCCACATAAAGTATATTTTTATTTATTTGTTTAGAGTTTACGATGACGATATTGGTTAATTAGTATTTTCCAGGTTTTCTAAGATATTCCTAATAAATCTCCTTATACACTGTTTGAATTCCATCTTTGGATTCACTTCTGTTTTCTTTCCTCTTTGCAAAAAGGTTAGTTTGTTGCCTATTATTATTTTTTACTGCAATTTGTAGCCTATTATATAAACACCAAAGAGAGACAACATTTTTAGGGTGATGAAGAGAGAGCTTGAAGTTCAGTCATTTTCCCCGATGTTTACTCTTGGTCTTTTATTAATGAGAGGATAAGGTCGGGTATTCTTATACATCAAAATCATAAAGCAAAAATTTATTCTTTGGCTTAGTTGACTTGTGATATATGTATCAAAAAAGTTGACTTGTGATGTTTATTTATTAATTTTTAATTAGCATTTAGCATTATACAACACTACTAAGGGTTTTTTTTAATCACAGGAAAAAGAACACCTAAATTTAGCATATGTAAAAAATAAAAGAGAACAATTAAAGATATGCTCAAATGGGACGAAGTAACTGTGTCATTAATGAAGCCATATTAAATTCTCCATATCTCAAAATGCTTTTCCCGTATTACAGGTACATATTTTCCCAAGAGGTTCCAGGATTTGGAAATTTGTAGGTGATATATATATATATATATATATATATATATATATATATATATATATATATATATATATAATATAAGATTATCATGCTCTTTGAAAGCTTGATCATCTTAACTTTTTACATACTCTTTTTTTATAATTTGTATAATGTATAGATATGCATGTGTATAAAATCTAGATCCTTCGTAATATACCCAAATTATTTTGCAAGTATTTTTTTTTCCTTATCGGCATCCATAAAGAAAATTTCCCAAACTCAAGGCCCAAATAATAAGGCATTCTCCAAAGGGTTCCCTAGATAACGGGAAAAATTGTCATCCCTCCCTCCAAGTGAATGTGATAGGGACAAAATTTCATACTTTACTTGTGTTCCGCTACATGTAGTAGATGGATCTATATTGAAAACTTATGTAAATTGTTTTTCTATATAAATGTCCAAAGAATTTTTTAATCAGAGTACTTAATTAGCATTAGATCTTGAAAATTTATTATCTTTCAAATAAAATATGGACTATTCGTGGATGACTTCTTGACCGTCATTTGGTAAACAATCTTGTCTTTATTAATGTCATATTGTTATCAATAAGCATTTGATTCTGTTTATTTTTTTAAAAAAAATCAGCAGAGGTAAAATATATTAAATAAAGGGTATAAGGAATACCCAACTCACATATACATGCAGTATCCTTTTTACAAGGTATGTAGACAATTCATCATATGAGAAAGAAAAACAACCCTTCATCCTTGGCATTTAACCATGACCAAGATATGAATTTTATTAGGTCTGACGTTTTCTGCATTTACTACTGTTAGTTTTGTATGATCATAAAGTCCATACTCACCGGGGCATTTTTTAGTGTTTTCCTTGTAGATGTTTGCATATTTGATCGTTCCTCTTTCTTTGTCCATTTTGGTTCCCATGGGTTTTTCTTTGGAATTTAGTCTCTCGTTTTTGTATTGAAAAACTAAATATTGCAATAAAATTTCAAGAAACCAAAATCACAAATTTAAAAAATAAAAAACCAAATGTACAATTTAACCTTTTATGTTTTATTTTGCCTAGGCACTTTAGTTTTGAACATATATTCTGGGCCTTTTTTAATAATCTTTGGAATTAATTAAGCTATACTTCAGAAATGTAAGACAATTTGAATTTTCTATTTTCATTGTATTATTTTCTGATATTTATGCAACAAAAAGTAAAATTAAAATTAAAATAGAAAAAAAAACACTTTTAGTATTTTCTATACATTTTTAAAATAAGTAAAAAAAAATATAAAAAAATTATCAAACATCAACATCAACAACACTTTTAACCTAAGTTAATTGGAGTTGATGAATTATTTTTTATCAAACTAATAATAAAATACCAAAATATCTATCTTAGTTTCTCAATTGATTGAACAAAATGCATATATTGTAAATATTTGAAACACGTCTTCTTTAATTCCTATATATATATATATAAAAGATTAAATATAAAATATTAGGCAATGTAATTATTTAAAGGACTAAAAACATATTTAAGCCAACTATAAATGATAACATTGCCTAATATTTTGCAAGACTAATCAGAATATCATCCATCCTTGCACAAGGGGATTGGAAATTTTCTACTATTTCAATTCAACACCTACAATGGCCTTCAGGCAAAAATTTCTACAATTAAGATTGATCCGTAAACTTTGTTTCCGATGCCTAATTTAATCTTAAATTAGATCATTTTTGTGATGACTTGACCAGAGTTAGTAACACTAAACCTGTGATGTGCCTCTCATGTCCATCCAGCCAAAATACTTGCAGGAATCCTAATCTAAGCCTTTAGAACTATAATCATGGATCTACTATGGGAAATATTGCGGCTATGTTTAGGAGCCACTATTGTACATTTGAAGCCATGTAAACATTGCAATCCATGATTGTGTTTGCTGAATGTACCATTTGATGATGCCTATGCTCCATCTACCATTGCCAAGCCACTTCTACACAATCTAACAATAAAACATAACTCTCTTCACATTTTCTTTCAAGGCTGGCAATGGCTTGACTCCACCACACTCTCCACCTGCTCTTGTTGCCTTGGAGCCATCACCTGAGGAGCCATTCTCCTGTTGCAGGTTTGGCTCCATATAGAAACGTGCTCGAAAAGCTGCCAAATGCGCATAATACGCTGGAGGAACTGCACACGAATGAAGTCCATTAAGATTTATATTTTGCAAAACAAGCTGAAACCTCAATCATGACAAATATGATATAAAGAAAAAAATATAAAATATAGAATAGTACATTAAAATATTTTCCTTTTGTGCCCTTTGAGTTCAATTTTCATACAAAAGAATTTTATACTGTCAACTAATTAGAAATCATCCTAGATATGACTTGTGAATATTATTTTATCATACATGACAAATTATGATTGGATGATAATATGAAAAACCTTTACATTCTTAATGTATTTTAATTGAATTCTTTTCATTTTAACGAATTCTAATAATTTGCTTAGTAATAACTACAGATGTTCCCTTAGTATTCATGCCTCTGCTTCATCTAGGCTAAAGTATAATCATTAATCATGCTGTAAAACCATTCTAGTTTCTTTTACTAGTGGCAAGGGTAAAAAATAAATACCACATTAATCAAATGGGCTTACCAACAGATACAGAGCGTGTACACCTGGCATATGTATAACACAGATTGTTTGTCAAAGACTGAATTCCATCTGCTGTGAAGTTGTTTTCATCCCACAGAACATGATAATGAGCTGGACGACTCGTACCCTGCATGATAATAGAAACAAAAACCACAATTGAATCATAAAGGTTTAAATTTATATGCTCAGATATCTAGAAATTCCACTGTCCGAGGTCTTGAGCTTCATTCTAAGCTCCTATTCAAACCTTCTAGGATAATAAAAACAAACAAGTCCATATAATAGGACATACTAATAAGCTAAGCATTAGACCCAAACTTCAGAGGAATAATAATACAGATCGATGTTTTTCTTTTCTTAGGCCAACAAAGAGAGATTAAAGGTTCAGTACTTCTAACAAATCTCTTTTAATCATCACATATCATGATTTGAGAAACCAAAACAACAGGATTAAAAAAATTAAGATCCCTCAATACTAATCCCTCCCTGGTGATTTCCAAATCTAAGTTGTTCTAAACTACACCTAGCTTTGAGAGCAATCCCTGAAAAATGAACCTATAACAAGACCAGGTGGATGATAAAATGTTTCTCCATAACATCCAACATACAAATAAGGAAAACCAATACATAATCTCTCACAAACCCTTTAAATATCTGACAGGTACCATCTTTGCTAAAATATCTTGTTTCATGACCAATCATCGTAATCATAAAGCTCAGTAATCAGTATAGAAGAGAGAGAAAAAAAAAAACTATCTTCTACCTGAATGCCAGCATGACTGCAGAGATAAAAATCAAATTCTGTTGGATGACAGATTTTGGAATCAACTACAGTCCCTGAAAACAGATGAAAATTATTTAACAAGTTAGTCCAATTAGACAATCAGTTTTAAACAAAAAAAATGACACATTTATTTGTGTTACACGAGTAATTCAGGAACACTCATTGTACCAGGCAATATATTTCCACTCTTATCTGTACTGTTCCTGTCCCTGTGGTTATTTGCAAACAACCGAGTATGGTGTCTTTTTTGTACAACTATGAAAGTTACTGGAGGTTGATAGTTTGGTTCTAAAGAAGCGCATGCCTGCAAATATATATATTCTTGTGAGCCCGTGTTATAAATGACCTATTAGAACATTTGATGGGAGAAAGTAATCAATTCTGACCTTCCGAATTGCATCCAACTCATAAAGTAGAACTTGGTAAAATTGCCCTTCACTTACACCATCCCTGTTCAAATTTCTCGTTAACACAAACTAGAATGTTTCAGAAATTAGCAGATATTGATTTGAACGAAATACATCCCCACATATCCGGATACATTTATACTATATATTTAGCAAGTAGCAACCTCCCTAAAAATACAAAACAAAAATGGCTTAAATGCTTTCCAATCCTTGTGATTTGACAGGCTACAATATGAAACCATCCCTCAGATAGACATAAAATAGTGCTTTAACTATAATGACTGTTGAAACCAAGCTTAACAAACAACTTTCAGATGTAGGAGTAAAGTAGATTTTTCTGACATTTATTCTAAAAGCACAGACACACTGTAGTATATTCCATGATAGAATCTATCAAAAAGCTTAGAAAGAACAATTTTATTCTAGACCTTTAAATTTAATCAGGCATGTTGCCACTAGCCACTCAAAACAGAAGTTCAAACCACATATATTTGTTATGCAAGTTACAACATGCTTTGACCTTGCATCATAATTACACATACATACCTATAAAATATAATCCTTAGAGGCTTCTGTCCAGTTGCCTTTCTAAAGGAAATCAACAAATCTCTGCAAAAAAAGGACACAAAAAACAATATTTAGATACAGGAGGAAAATGAAAATTATATTGTGAAAATCCCATCATCTCAAAACCAAAAACAACATTAAGAATTAGAAAATAGGAGGTCATATTTCTTGTATTACCGGATCATACCACCACTGACTAAGCCACGAACAGGGTCGTGCCACATTTTGTACAAATCTTGTATGAGTTCCTGTCTCTGAGCTTGAGCACACACCAAACCAGCATATTTTGTCACTTCAGGCCAGTCTTGAGATGCTACTACCTACATATTGAGCAATAGATATCAGCTACCAAAACCCTCAAGAACCACTGCTAAATTAAAAAATCAAGACAAATGGATCATATGCGTACGGCTGCTATTGAAGGGCTGGAGTCTTCTCCATTTTCAGGATGGGTAACATCTGCTCCAAATATTATAGTTGGTATTTCACTAACCAATGGTATTCTACAGCTTACAGCATCAACCAGAACGGTGTTTCTACCTCCCATCTGCATTAAGAAGAGATCAAATGATCATTAATTAGTTGTTGGAAACATACCAAAGAAGACAAATAATTCCAACAATATCCATAGAGCAGAGATGACTACATTGGCCAACATGACAGTGTATTTTAGTAACAGGATAAACTACCAGGAATTTGTCATCATTTTTGTATGTCAAAACACTCATGGCTATGCTAAAAGCTTAAGCTACTACTGAAATACAAATATATATATTTTTACTACTTGTCATATCTGCATCAACTACTGAGATGTGGAACCCATTACTAGGTCCACAAGGTTGAGAGTTTAATCCAACCAATACAATAGGTAGGAAAGACTTGACTTGCCAACAACTTATAACCAGTACACACGATTTTTATGCACAAAAATGTATCCATGCAATAATGGTGAAGAAAACCAAAAAGGATGGAGAATTGTCAGTCAATGGGAAGAAATTGATAGTAGACTTAAAGGAAATAGCTATTTCATGTCACTTGAGATTTGTGAGAAAACAAACCTTGACATTGATTTTCAAAGACAAATTAGCCAAATACTGCTTAGTGATCTTAAAGACATGCTTAGTCAAACAACATTGAGAAATTAGGCCAAGGTCGGTTTCACAAATACGCTTGAGATCACCTGAAAAAAATATAATTCTATGAAATTATGAATATTTAGAATTTAAACTCAGAACATAGTTTATATGTCCTGACAATTGAAGTACATAACAATCACCAATTTATATATCATGTACTTTTATTATAATTGAAGGTGGCGTACCATAAAGAGAACCATTGTTGTCAGGCAATATTGCTAACAAAAGCTCCAATTCCTTTCCTTTTGTTTTGTTTGTTGACACATGGTAAACATGCTTCAAAGCTTTCTCCACGTGTTCTGATTTGGCATTGTAGATGGAGATAACAGGCTCTGGATTAAATTCCTACAACAAAAAAACAACATGAATTTCATGAAAGTTTGTCCACACTTCAAACACTAAAAAACAGAATAGGTAAAAATCTACCATGCCAGATACTTGGCACATTTGGACTAATTCGGTACAAAAAGTGCGAGCAACACTGTCTTGTACGCTTCGTGAAAAATTTATGCATGCCCACCGGCTGACAGTCATCCCATTTATCATTTTCTGTATCATTCAAGTATTAGCCGACAAAGTGACCAGTATTAAAAACCATTGCATGAAAACTATGCACTAAACAGGAATAGCACACACCTAGGAATTTCATAAAAAACCACGTAACCCCATTGCCCGGAGGCTCCACGCTATGCGCAGGTAAGGGGGGAGGGATATTGTACGCAACCTTACCCTTGCATATGCAAAGAGGCTGTTTCCGGATTCGAATCCATGACCAACCGGTCACCAAGACACAACAAGACACACCTAGGAATTTCATAATTTAAATTAAATTGGACCAAAGAATTGAGCAAAAATAATATTGTTATAAATCACTATTAAAAATATCAGCATTTCCCTTTATTTTTTCAAAAACAAGGAAAAATAGTTTTATTTCACAGCTGTTTGAAAACAGATCATTGTAATATCAATGTACAATACCTTGTTCATCATATTCCACTGACCAACTTGGGGTAAACAATTCTTTTCTTTCCCACTTTCATGATATTTAAGCTGCAGACAAGTACTACATATCAATGTATAGCGACAGAAAAAGTAATCATACTTTAAGTATCTTACATCCTTTGGTTGAGAAGCACATTACCCATGGGGCAGGGAGAATTCGTGCTTCTACAGAAGCTAGCTTTTCACTTATTTTAATTCCAAATTCCTTTGCATAAGGATCTTGGTCATAAGCATTGTGCTGAATGGTCTGCATGAAGCAAAATTGAAATGTTCATCTGACGGCCCAACTTTATTGTTTAACTTCCAGAATATCATGGATATATATTGTTTGTTTGTGAAGACATAAATGATTTAGTAGGTTTTATTATTTAAGAGATCTCCCCCACACGCTTCGAAGTTTGAAACATGATTTGCAAGTTCCAATTTCTACATTGTTTGAATCATTTTAAAGTCATACAAGTTTTATACTATTCTGACTTTCAAGGTGTAAGTGATGTTATATTTCATCTTAAAACCAATTGGCACTAGGTGAAGTTGTCCAACAAATGTATAAGCTGCATCCCGAGAATCGAGGCAAGCGATGTGGAACTTCCTAACAAGTGACACACAAGGGCTAGTACATAAATTTGCAAATTAAGTTTGGAAGAAATAGTGAAAAATTAACAACATAAAGGTCCTGCACTTCATAATGGCTCGGCAACCAAATATAAGCAACTAGCATGGGTACAATTTTTCCATCTTTTTTATTAATTATTTGGGCAATAATGAATGCAAGCTTATTATACATTCAGAAAAGCAAATAGTCATAAATTTAGTGTTGCAGAGAGAACTTTTAACTGTAAAGCTGTTTTTAATAAATATTAATCAGTTAAAACTGGCAAAATACCTGCAAAATGTCATTTTCTCGATCGCGAGGTCTTTGACAAGTAACTTTCAGGAGAGCAGTGATTTGCTTCTCATTCAACCTTTTCGTATATCGTTGTCCCTCAACAATTTTGCAGGCCTGAGGAACCAAAAGCATGTAAGAAAAATCAAATAATTACAAGAAAGAAAAGCACCTATGTCAATTACCAGGAATTTTTTGTACCTCCATAGGTAAATAATTTGCTTTCTTTTGATTTCCTACTTGAAGGCAAGGAAGGTGAGTATATTTAATTGTGAAACCATACATCTCTTGGAAGTATTCAACTACAGACTTCATTGTTGAATTCTCATCAACAGGAAACCTAAAGAGATACCATCCTTGTCATCAAGAAAACTTGTGGAAAATAATTGGAATTTCTTTGAACTTAGTGTAGAACAAGAGTTACTATATATATTAAGATTAAAATATTATAAAATCCAAATAATTACTTACACAAGTTCTCTGGTTGGTTGAGAAGTCAAACCAGAAACTCGATACTTTCTTCTAACACTCCCTCTGTGCGTTACTTCAACTTTAACACCTCTAAGGGCTTTCTTAATCTGTTAGTCATCTTAAAGTAGCTCTGTAAGTTTTACTGTATTAATACCATACAAAAATTTAACTTAGCAGGCTTTGTTAATGTAAGTACTTTAATGCGATCAGCGTCAGACAATTGCCTTGACAGGATATCTTTTCCTAATAGCTGGTCAACATATTCCACAACTGGAAGAGGTTCAATGAACGCAGCAGAAGCCATATCTATGAAATGCAAGAGTACAAAGAGAAATTAAAGTTAAAAACTGTACTCCTATCAGCAAATGATATGTATGGTGAGTAATATACCAATATTGAGGGAAAGACCCATCTGAGTAGGCCTTATGCTTTGGTAAAATCCACACCACGATTCCAAACCCTCTCCAAGCCGTTGTGGTGTTCTAATATCAGGTGAAAAGAAGGACCTCCCAATTGGGCAAAACCTTTAGAAAATGAAGCTATGTGAGAAGAAGAAAAAACTTCAAGTTTCACATTTTCTCAAAACTACCTCTTAGATGATAGCTCTCTTAATACAATGTCAAGAATTTGGAGTATCTCTTGTGGAGCATCAGCACGTTTACCAGCCAGAAACTGGCCCAAGTGATGCAAATTTGCCCTGGCAACAAACTTGATCACCACTCTATATTCTCTTTCCCTTCTGAAAATGGTGCAAGTGTCAGTTGGAAATTCAGCTTAATTCAAATGCTTATAGATACACACACACACACACACACACACATACAGTCCATCATGTTTATGTTTTGAAGCCAAATAGAAGTATGGAATTACTATGCAATACTAAATCTTACTTGGAGCCATTAACTCCATCCTCATCATCAACAACCTTTATCTTAAACTCTCTCCATGAAAAGGGAAGTGGCCCTGCAGTGTACAGACTTTTTCTGCCATCATATGCTGGAAGCCTCATCCCAAGGTCAGACTCTTTATACAGCCTCACAAGTTCTGCTATAATGGACCTGTTCACTGCTTTGGAAGACACTTCAGGGGTAATACTGACCTACAAAACACGGCAAAGTCAACAAACAATAAGAACAAAACTTCAGGCCAAAATTATAAGGAGTCATAAATGTTACTACTAGGAAAAAAGGACAGCAAAAACAGATCCTTCTGCAATTGAATAGCACATACAAGAACTTAAACACTTCCTTAAAGGGCTACAGTAGTTGTGTGAGTCACTCACAATAAGTAACATAACCCCAACTTAATTTTTCCTTGCACAAGGCTACAGTAGTGTGATAAAGACCAAGCAAGCAAAACGAGCCTTACATCATACTGGTTCAAGTCCTTGTCTGGTAACTCTGCAAAGAAGTGATTAGCCTTCACAATGCACTTTGTTCCAACTTGTCCATAGCCAGGTCTAGGAGCAAAGCTCAAAGACTTGCTTGAAGTAGGGTAACTCATCTCTTTTTCACCACAAATGGTGCTTCCATTTTCAACACCACTTGTCAGTATAGGTCTCATCAAAACATCTCCTTGATCAGATTTACTTCCTCCACCTCTGCTCCTTCTTCTCCCCTTGTTCCTTGCATGAGGTGAAGTTTGGTTGTGGGGTAGTTCCTGTTGTGGCAGTGGTGGTGGTGGTGGACCTTTGCCATTTTGAACAGCTCTAGGAACCTTCTTAGCTCCATTCATGGGGTTCTGCAAATGGGGTTTGATCACAAGGTGCTGTTCTGAGCTCTCCCTCATCTGTCTCACTGGCATGTTCACCTTTTATGATGAGTGCTGCTGGCCAATGAATACACACAGAAGAATAAGCACACTTTGTCAAAGAGACGACCAGTTTTTGACGTTTAGTTTTTGCTTATAACAGCAAAACAGTGCCAATTGCTTCAGCCAGGAACAAACAAACAAAGATGGAAATCTAATGAGTAGTAATTGCTGTAAAGAACCCAAAAAGTAAGACTTAATTATTATAGGTTGTGTTCTGAATGGACTAACGCATAAAGTAACATATTGGTAATGGTATGATGTGAACTGTATGGTACAGGCATTGTTAAAGGATACAAACATTATTACAATTCCTATGCAAAACTTAAGAATCCAACAAGACACCCTTGTTTCAGCAAGCAAACCCAAAAATGGTGAGTGGTAGTGGTAGAGCCATAGGGCAAAAGTAAGACAAAAAAAAAAAAAAAAAAAAAAAAAAACAATTTTTGACAACATTTTCCTCTGCCCTTTTGCTTCACACGAAATATCACAAACACAAAAGTAACAAAAAAAACATTAGTATTGTGCAGTGAACAGACCAATTACTGTGTAAGGAAGAGAAAAACTGTTAATAAAATGCAATTAGGCATATAAATTAAAATCCCAGAAAATGGAAATACCCAACAGACAAAACCAACTCCTAGTCCTTAGGCCTGTCTCCTCCTACCAAAAACTGAAAATCTCACCTAAAAAACCAACAAATACAGCATACTTGAATAAAAAAATAAAAAGTAAAAACATTAAAATAAAAAAATTGACTCTGAAGCCAAGCCAGGTTTGAAGCAAACCTGTGAGTACTGCCTTAGAGAAGAGAATAAAACAACCAGAAGAAAACAAAAATCAAGAACATTTCATCCTAAGTGAAGGGGAATAAACATTGAAAAGGGTAGAAAATCACTGTCTAGAAGATTTGTAGACCAAGAAGAAAAGGAAAACATATACAAAAATAAATGCAATGCAAAGGCTACATAGCAAAAATGCTGCTTTCTCTAATAAATGCCTTGAATTGTAAACAAAGTCAAAAACTGAAAATGAAAACCCACCGACCGACCAAACCATGAGAATGGAAAATGAAGAAAAGAACAAAATTTGAACTAACTCACTCGCCCTCTTTCTCTTGGTTAACAAATAAGTGAGGAGAAGTGAAAGACTTTGGTTTTGGAGGATTCAGAATTTGGAAAGAGGAAGAAGAGAAGAGAAGAGAAGAGAAAGGGGAGAAGAAGATGATAATGATGGTGGTGGTGGTGAGATGAATCATATAAACGCATGCAAAAGAGCTTTTGGTGTTTTTTTTATCACGTGTAAAACAGCTTGTTTTTGTTTTCTCTCTCTTACATTACACACCCCTATGTTCTAGTTGTAGCGGCAGCTTAGAGAGAGAGTTTACTAAAACAAATGGTGGAAGTTGGAGAGAGAGAAGGTAATGAATGAGTCCAAGAGAGGTACGGAGGATTATGAAAGCAATCATACAAGGAAGAAGAATAATTCGAACTTGCAGTACTCTCTCTTGCAGGCTTCTGCTATGTTATGTATTGTATGCTCTCTCTCTCAACAAGAGTACAAGACTGTTTTTTTTATGCTAACGAGTGTTGCTAGGAATTTAGGATGAAATAAAATAATAAAAAGTTTTTATAAAAAGTGTAATAACTCATTTTAATGATTTTATGATATTCAATGCAACTCTAATAATAAAAAATTGTATTTATCAATACTTAGTAGGATCCTATAATTTATGAGAAACAATGTTCAAATAAAACTATTGTGAAAAGTGAAATTTACATTTTGTTGGAAACGTAACTAATACTCTTTTTTCATTTATATATATATATATATATATATATATATATATATATATATATAAACATCAATTATCCAATTCATCAAATTTAAAAAGAAATGATTAATTTAATTAGTTATAACAATAAATTTATAATTTTTCAATTATTATTTTTGTCATTAATATTTTTTCTCTTTTCTAATTATTTATCAATACAGTATATTTATTCTTTTAGTAACGGGTGTTTATAATTTTAAAATGATTAATATAAAAAATATTATAAATTAAATCTTATAAAAATAAATAGTTATCATTTTAAATTTTAAATTTGAGTTTTATAAATACGAATTGAAATCACTAAATGTTGTTGACATTTATTCCAATGGAAATTGGAACCTGGATTATAACTTTAAGGGGCATTTGATTTGTGGGTAAATTTCTAATCTAAGGAATATAAAAGGGGGGGAAATAATCTCTCATTTGTCAGAAGTAATAAATCAATTAAGCTTGGGTATATTTTTTATCTAGGTAATCAATAATTTTATATTCCATCAATATTTAATTCAAATAAAAGAGGTAGAAAATATTTATTTTCATGGGATAAAAATCTTCTTTATGAGTAAAGATATAAGTAATTTTTCTTTTTACTTACTATCGCACTCCCTTATTAATTATTTATTCATTTATCTTCTCTAAATTTTGTCATTCTCTAAATTTTTGGTTCATGTATCAACTTTTATTTACCATTAATCTCATAAATTTTAAAGGAATAGCTAGAGAAATTTTGTTATGGAAACGTGAGACATATAACATATTTTGTTATCATTTGAATATAATTTGTTTGTCATTTGTTGATCTTATAATAAAATTGTTTGTTTTATAAAAAAAATGACATCAAAGAATATTTTAGTAATTATAATATATATTCTTAGGAAAAATAATTTAATCAAACATATATATTGTCTTTTGAATTTTTTAAAATTGAATATATATCTTAATTATTTATGAAAATATAAAAAATATTTTCAACTAATTTTATAATTAACCAAACCTATTTTTTATTAAATATCCAAAAATAATATTCTTTTATTTTATTCTCATAAATAATATTTCTCAGATTAAAAAATTATCCGTAAAACAAATTTCCCGTAAAAGAAAATAACTCCTTATGAGATCGATTCATGACCTTACAATCATAGTATCACCGTGAAAAACAGTATAAAAAAACTATTCGTTGTTGTAGTTTTTAAATGGAGTGGAATACATTTTTTTAATATGTCACCACCCAAAACATGTCAGATACATTTTTATAGGTATTGTTTATGTTATTTTCTGATCAAAACTAAAATGTTATCTCAATAATTTACATAATCCTTTAATATAAATTTTTACTATGCAAATTATTGAATTAAAACTCCAAATTCATTTAAAAAATAAATTGGACAATGCTTAAGAAATAGGATTTAAATTTTGTATTTTAGAAAACTCAACTTCGAAAAGTAGAAGTGTAGAAGTGTAGAACATTGAACAATTTCATAATAATTGGTTCTAGCGGTGGGTGATTTTCTCTCTCTTGCTCTCACAATTTTCATAGTAAAAATTTTCCCTCGTCCCAATAATCTTTACTTTGTGAAGTGTTCACTGCCCATCATCCACTTACTTACGCTTTGCTTGGGTAAGTCTCGTAACGATCGATTCAATGGTTTTGGGCATTTGGGGGGTCCACTTTCCAAGTGTTACGCGCTTTTTTTTAATCTCACTTTTTTTATTTGGAGTTTTGTGTTATGATTCAGTGCTTCTCGGTTCACGGCATTCTCTTGTGGGCCAGGGGGGTTGCACTGTTGATGGATTCAAATCATTAGATTCATGACAATGGGGTGGGATCTCGATCATGATTCTTGACTTTGTTGGGTGGGAGTGCATTGTGGCTTTGGCTAATGCTAATCATTGGATTATATGGGGGTTTGAGTGAGAGTCTGAGAGAAAGACAAAACGTGAGGTGGCTATGAAAGGAGTGATTGTCTATGATGATATCATGGACTTAGACCATAGTGGGGTGCCACTAGAAATGATATACATGGTGGGAAATGATCTAGGTTTTGATCAAAGTTCACTCCTTTGTAATTTGGAAGGCCGCATATTGGAAAACTGGTTCTAGATCATTACTTCTTGACCCGAGGAACACACATCACACTTTTGTATTGCAACGGACCACACCTATATATTCTATTCTAAGTCAAGAAATTTTTTATTATTAATTAAAGTTTATTAAAAACCATATACTTTTCGGGTCTTATTACTCATTTAATAACTATTAATTTTATAATTATCAATAAGAGAAAGTGTGTTAGAGGAAAATGTTACTGGCATTCCTCTCTAAGTGTGTGTTTGGTATGATGATAAGAATCAAAATCACATCAAGTAATACTTATCTCTTGTTTGGTTGTGCACAAATATGTTGAATAAGAACGAAAGAGAAGAGCAACGAAAGAAACAAATTTTGCATTTTTTGTTGTGCAGAAATACCCTCAATTTTATTTAGAAAATGTTTGGATGAGAAGAAATGTGCATTTTTTACTTCATTGCCCTCTTGTCTTTGGTTTTGGTGTGGTCTCATTTCAGAAGAGAAAGATCTGCAATATTGTTTGGAAAATGGTGGTGCGCGTTACCTTCTCTACCAACGAACAGCAGTGGGGAGTTTCAAACTCAACCCCCAATCAAACAGTAAAAGTGCGGAAACGTGAATAACAAAAGCAAAGGAAGAACAAGAGAGTAATAACACAGCAATATAGCTTTACGTGGGAGAAAACCTTAACGAGGAAAACCCACGGGACCTTGTCCAGAAATTAATCTACTATTAACAATAATGGTTACAAAACACTCCATGTCCTCTCGCCGTAGTAACGCTCAACCTCACCAACAATGAAGGGAATACACTCTATAAGGATCACTCACAACCTCTCGGAGTCACTCTCTCTCTACAGTCTTTCGCCGGATAACCTCACAGAAAGCTCAATCTTTCTGCACTCAAACGAGAATCCTCTCCTTCTCTGTGGAATTCTGAATTCTATCTGCCTCCATCTATAAATGTCATATTTATAGAAAGGAATTAGGTTTAGGGATTTTGTTCCCTAAACATGAAATGGGCCGAGGTCAACACCCTCGGAAATTGGGCCCAAGTCAAAATTTCCCTTTTCAGAACATGGAGATTTGGGCCAAGCATTAAAGCGGAACTTATCTAACAAACGTGACTTGAAGGGCTCGTCACCGGTGCACATGGCATTGTGGCGATGGATGAATGATGATATAGTTTTTTATTTTCAGCAAACATAGAACTTGTGCTCATTCATCAGCGGAATGCAACTCGACATGGATTTGGAATAGAGGAAAAGGAAACTTCAGTGGCGGAGGAGCCAATTAAGACATCACACCATATTCAACGCATGTGTGCTTGTGCTTGTCATCCCCATATGCACCTTGAGCTACTACGCCATATACCTCCTTCCTCATTTCCACTTTTATCAAAAAAAAAAAAAAATGTTTACCATATTTACTAACTCAACCTTGGTTGGCCTCCCAAACTCACATTTTGTCTAATAAGCAACCAAATTGGGTGAGCTAGCTAGACATATATGCTTTGTTAAATGATAATAGCTTTTCTTTCACTATGTCGAGTTACAATTTTAACACCTTTTTATGACTTTACCCATGTTTGGGTATCCATTGGTTGAGCATCAATGCATATTCTCTAAAACAACTCTTTAATAACTTTTGTCACAAACAGACTTTTAGAGTTATCTAAATGGTTTTCTAAATAATATGCTATCTTTGGTCCACTTAGATATCCCTTTTAAAGGCATGTACAATTAAATTACAGATACAATGTTGTTTTTATAGCTTCAAACTTATTATACCTTGTACATTTTAGATTTATGGGTAAGTTAAAGTGAATAATAAAGAATATCATAATGGAAGGATCAATATATGCATCATATTTGCATTGTGCAACAACACAGAGATAGGATTTGGCATGGGGTGCAAAGATTCTGAAGGAAGAACCATAGCTACAGCCCAAGAGTTTTTCCCCCAAGATGGCTGAGGTGATGTGTTTAAGGTGGGCCATCCAGTGTGCCTCTGAGCTGAGACTAGAATTTTGCCATGGAAACGGATTGCACTCAGCTGGCTCCAGCGTGGAAAGCTCTTAGGAAAGCTACAGGGACCTATTTTGATGATATTCTTGTGGAATGTAAATCCATGTGCAGGGAAGTACATAACTTGGATCTTTTATTTGTTAAGATGCCTTAGTCTTAGCCAAGTTAGCTTTTGTTTTCCCTAACAGCTTATGGTTGGAGAACCCTCCCCATCAGGTGGCTTGTCTCATTCAGGCTCATGTAAATATCTTCTTTATTAGTAATTGAATGGTTTTCTGCCTCTTCAAAAAAAATAAAAATGGTCAACTAAGTATAGGATAAAATTTGTTAATTTTGATATAGGGTTCACAATTAACCCAAAGTTGAACATAATTTGCTATTTGTTTCAATAATTGTTCTTTAAACTTATTCATAGATTAAATAAGTTGAATTTGAGTTAAAAATTAAACTCATTATATAAACAAATTAAACTTGAATAATATATAATTCGACTCGATTGGTTATATGTATGTTATTATTATTATTATTATATATGCATAAAGTTTTATATTTTTAAACTTATTATTATTTTTTAATTGATCGTTCCATGCAATTTTTAATTTAAAATAAATTAAGTTAATAAACTAAATTGAGTTGTTTGTGAATTTGAATCAAACTTGAGCTAAGAAAGAAAATTATACCAAATATCAAACTTAAGTTGAATTGATTCTTATCAAGCCGAATTGAACATTATTTTGTTCAATTGACTCATTTTTAGCCTTAAAAGAAAGAATAGTGAACTAAATATCTAAATTTTAAAATAAAAAATTAAGATTACATGTTAAATATTATAAAGATAAAAATTACATTTTAGCGGAAGTCATATAAGCTTAACAAAGGCAAAATGACTAATTGACATTTTATGGGTCAAATATTGTTTGGCTCGGCTGCAGCTGCACAATATAATCATTTGAAGGCGAGATATTCTAATTATTTAATTATAAGTTTTTTTTTAGTAAGCATAATAATTAAGATACTTGTCTTTCTGATAAAATTTTGAAGTATTTTTACAAGCTTTAATTCTTAGAGACGATTATATATCTATTTTTCGATCTGAGATTTAATCAGAGTTAAATTTAATTATAAAATATAGTTTGATTAATAAGAAAATAAAACAAGAATCAATAATTTACAGTACCAAAATTAGTCACCATATGTCCTTTTATGAGAGTTTCAGAATTTCTGTGGACACGGCCGGCCGTCACTCACCGAATATAGTCATATACACTGTCTTTGAAATATGCAGCATCTCTGCTGGTAAATTATTTATAAAGAAAAAGACTCTGGATTTGATTATTTCTCAATTAGTCATCCCCGCACATCTTGAAATCACCAATTAATTTTAATGATACTTATTTTTACCTTATGCCACTAATTTTCGTCATTTCAATTTGTTATCATCAAATGTTTGAAAACCCCAAAAAGAGTGGAAGAAAAAGGCAAATAAATAAATATATTTTTTTAGAGAAAGCAATTATCGAATATATATTTTTCACGGTCATGAGCAATCACAATTCACAAGATCAAGCTTAAGTACACCAGATTGTATCTTTGACCAGTGACTTTGGTTCTTGAGGCCACTAAACATAAGTGAGGGACCACTCATTACAATTTACAATCCCAAACTCCAATATGCATGGTTCTTCAGAGGAAAAGAAACAAAGTAAGAACCGATATAATAATATATATTAACTACAAGATTTTGAAAACTGTTTGTGAGGAACATAATTGTCCTATAACCCAACATAATGATGTTATGATGGTATTTTTAGATGGTTTCGGTTGCATGCTCACATGATTCCCCAATACAAGTAATTCACCAAATCATTACTTTCCACAGAAGGGGAGTCAGAGAGAGAAATTTGATTTTCTTAGCAGGCATGGCCTTGTTTTGTTCTGGCATAGATATGTGGTTATATATTATTAATTGGCCCATTTTTCATATCACATTAAAAATGTAGTTGATTAGGTCATTAGGGATAAATATGAGGATGATGGGTGATTTGCCAGGCTTGTTGGTTACTTGGACCTTGTTTTTGTAAGTCATGAAACAAAATAATGTATGTGATGAGTTTTTTTTGTTTGGTGAGTACGTGAACAAAATAATGAAGGTGAGTATTTTTTTTATGAGCAAATATACGTGAGTATGAGTGTTTATAACGCATAAATACTTTAAAATTAATGATATACTCATATATCATATCCATTAATATGGTATAATAGAATTAATAAATAATCTTATTTTTTAAATAGATAATTATGAACTTTATCTTTAATCTTTAATCTTTAAGTCTTGTATATAATCATATGGAATAATATGATGATATCCATATCAAATATCGATACACATACTGTATGCATGGTGTATTCGTGTTATTAGTGGTCCGTGCAACATGGATGGGTGTGGACAAAACTGGGGCATGTATGAGAGCGATGATACTTGGCATAGTGATGGGAATTCCCAAGCAATGCAAAGCAAAGTGCTTTGTGGTGGGCTCCTACTACTACTACACATCCCAATCCCAATGTATAAAAATTGTACTACATTTTGCACTGCCCCAATTCATTGTATTGCAGCCTATGATTGAATGATTCCACCCATTTAAATGTTACGTGCTTTTAGGGTTCTCTGCCCGATAAAAGGATATATAGTGGGCACTATACTATGTGTGTAGCGTGTACACTTACCATGACCCAGTCACTCAGCCCTTAAACTTTCATATAAATATATGGACCTAACCTATGAGCTTCTATACATCCCCTCATGCCAAAGGCAAACACATCGCTTGCTTTTTATGGCTAAACCACAAGTCCACAACCTATACTGCTCATTTACTTCCCCTAGGGTGACAACAAGTGACAATAATTCTAAAACTACGTCTAGTATGAAAGTTCAGTGCAGGTTTAAAGGCATCATTTGGTATGCCAAAAGTTATCTTCAAAGCAAGCTTGAAGGGATTGTTTAGATGGAAATATTTTAGTATAACTTTGTTCAATGATGCCCACACTCATATCCATATGATCTATTTTTGAAAAAACAAATCTATCATTTAATAATGTGTGATCCTGTCCCAGCAATGAATACAAGTGTGTGTGTATATATATGTGTGTATGTGAGAGAGAGATCATTTATATATAACACCCACACAAAGTGTCATTCACCAAAACAAGTGTGAAATTATCCTAAAAACTGCAGCCAGATTAATTAGTTCAACAGAAAATTGTGATGATCTTGTTTTATTGAAGGGGACATGAAAGGGAATTTCACTTTTATACTTTTTAGCAAGAAAAATAAAAATTTCTACTCCATAGAATTATTATAGAACTCAAAGTCACCATATCTTGTATTTATGTAAGTATTTTTTTTAATCTTTAGGATATACAGCTTGTGGGAGCTATTCTTATATAAGAACAATTAAATTGTAAAAAATGAAAATAAATAATAACAACTCTTTGGATCAAAATCAAATTTAAATAATAGATAGTTACAGATTAAAACTCAATTATAAATCTCTTCCATGAGATCGTCATGTTGGATATTTGTTGAACCTTTTATGCTTAAAAAGATTTATAAAGTTTTGATGATAACAAACAATGAATGTCACATTATTAGATTTATTGCACTGATGATAGTTATTTGATATTTTGAAGTTACTAATATTTTGGATTTGATATTTTGAAGTTACTGATATTTTGGATTTATGAAGATCAACATAATTGATAAGGTTATTTGAAGAATCCTGAAGATTGATATCATTCAAGATGACATGGAATTAAGAAGATTTGTTTCTATTTATTTTTTAGATTTTATGTAAGGAGATTAGAAGATTGATCTTGCCAATATAATTATCTTTAAGATTGCATTCAAAAATAGGATAGAATATTTCTAAGATTACATTGCATAATATAATAGAATATCTTTAAGATTGCATTGCATGATAAGATAATTTTTTAAAAGATTAAATTCAAAATTTAGATAAAATCATATCTTTAAATTAGTATAAATAGAAATATATGTTTGTGTTTTATGCATGCGTTCCATTCCAAATAATATCAGAGTTTAGAGAGTTTATGTTTGCATCATTGAAAGAGTTGTTGTGAGATCATATAGAAGTGTGTTGGCAAGTCTGATTCTTCAACTCTCCATCAGGATTTAAAGGTACCTATTTGCTTAAGGTATAGAAGCGTAAAGATAACTTTTTTAATTGTATTCTTCTTCTTAACTTTGGAAAAGGTCGCAGCTGGGAAATTAGGATATCAGTTCTGTCTCTGTTCTTGGTGAATTGAGACGTGCGAGGGAAACTAGGATACCAGTCTGGTTGGGAAATAAGGATACCAGTCTGTCTCTATTCTTGGTGAATTGAGACGATAGCTTTTTGCTGGAAAACAAGGATAGCAGCTGGGATAATTATTGTGTAAGGGTAGGCTAGGATACTAGGAACTCTTGTACACAAAATTATCATAGTGAAATTGTCCATTGGATTGATTATCCAATTTGAACGTCGTGATTTTTTTCCAATTGGGTTTTTCACGTTAAAATTGATTGTGTCTTCTTTATTTTTTATCTCCATATTATTGCTTTGAGTTTGATTTTAAATTGTGAATTATTTTATAAAACTCAATTCACACCCCCTCTTGAATTCATATGGGACCAACACATCAGTGCTGTTACCTACCATTATTGTTATCATTCATCATCGGCAATGGGGTTGGCAACGGTGACTGTTTTTTAATTTTGATAAAAAAAATTATTATGGTTTATTCTCATTTTTCGTAATAACCACATAACTACAAATACACGTCATGTTATATTTTATTAAGTTTTCAAATCATTTTATTTCAAGAAACAAAGGACGTTTTCTAATATATATATATATATACAATTTGTTTGTTGGGTTAGGTTTTAATGTATTATTAATTATTAATATAAATATTTTCATACTATCAATTAATTAAAAATACTTTATATATTTTTAAAAAATAATTATTATAAATGATAATATTTTAATTATATAATAAACTGTAATTAAATAAAATATATTATCAATATATTTAAAATAATATTTTATTTATAAGTTTCATGTCAGGTTAAACCTGACACATGACCTCATTCGCCTATTTTCCACGTTGTCTATGGACTTGCGGTACTTTGTTTTGTCTTCATTGTTGAATACTAATAACTAACAAGTACGACTTAATGGAAACTGCATGATGCACCTTTAGCATTTCTACTGACGGAGGCTACGGTACGCAAGCATAACTCGTGCGTACCGTCCGTGAGAAATGCATACTCGTTGGATTCTTTTTAATTTTAAATCTACGGTTTAAAAAAAATTTCTTTCTTTTTTTTTTCTTTTCTATTTTTTCTCTCCTTTCCCAATTTTGTTCCTGAAACTCTTTTTCACCTTTCTCTCTCTGTCATCCCTTCTCTCCTCCCTTCTCTCTTCTTTTCCGATGCCTCTCCTCATCCTCCGCCGCTCCCATTCCACAACTTATGGTTTGAGGGTGCCTATGGTGGTGATGAACAGGTTCTGACGGTGGTTTAGTTGCTGGAAAGTTTGGTTGGAGAAAAGAATAATGAAAGCCCCAAGTATTTTATGATATATAATTAAACGTTTTGATTATCTTCTGATTTTGTTGTTGTTTTTCTTACTGCAACTCACTTAGTGTGAAAGGCTGGTTACATTACTAGTTACTGTCATTGAAATAAGCTGATTTGGACACGTTTACATAGATATCAACAGAATATGGAATCCATCAATTTAAACCGAGCTTCAAATTTGCAACTACTGGAAATTATATTACAAATAAACCAACTAGCTTAAGCAACATACATGATACATCAGCCAATGTCTAGCTTGGTTGACCAAAGGTGCAATCAATCAATCAATCTTGCGGTGATTGGGAGGCAGTGAAACAGGAGCGACGGAGGATGAGGAGAGGCACCGAAAAAGAAGAGAGAAGGGAGAAGAGAAGGGATGACGGAGAGAGAAAGGTGAGGGAGAGTTTCAGGGACAAAATTGGGAAAGGAGAGAAAAAATAGAAAAGAAAAAAAAAGAAAGAAATTTTTTTAAGCCGTAGATTTAAAATTAAAAAGGATCCAATGGGTATGCATTCCTCACGGACGGTACACACGAGTTATGCTTACGTACCGTCGTCATTTCTACTACAATTTCTCAAGACAAATCCCAAAAAATTTAAAAACTGCTAATCCTTTTTTAAGACGGTTACATGCTTTTTCTCGCTAAATTATAAATTATTAACCAAAAAGTTATAAACTATTTTTAGCCGGGTTAAGATTTTCTTCATTTCTTTTATTACTATAGTTTTAAAAAATTAAATTAAATAAAAAAGTATCACACATAATAGAAAGTATCATTTTCTTTTTCAAAAACATGCTAATAGAAGAAATAGAGAAAAAAATGAAAAAGATTTTTCTTCATGGTTTCATAGTCACATTATCCCATCTCAAATATCATTACTAAATTCCCCGTTGAATTTCAAATAACTTTTATATAATTCAATCTTGAGACAAATAAACAATAAATAAAACTCAAAATATATTTATCTTAATTTTTTATAAATCATATAAATTTTCTATTAAAGGCAATCTTATTAAGTCAGATAAAATAACTGTAAATGCTAATTTTTTAAAATATATAATATAATTTTATATCAAAAATTTAAACTTATAATAAAATATTTAATTAAGTTATAACACCATCACTTGATAAGTTCATTTATCTTCTATATATGTTATATTTTGTTATAAACCCATTCACGGTTGTGGCACTGTGGCATGTGGCATGTGGCATGCTGTAACCAGTTAACTGATGTTTTTAGCATTTAATGCTGTATATGGCATTACATCATTTACATGCCCACAACTCTACAAGTACATTTTCTAAGTCTCATTTTTATACATTTTCTACACTCAATGACTTGGGCGTGTGAGTATTTGTAGGTTTTGCCACTCAATGGACGTTCTTATCTATCGCTAGTTAGAGTAGTCTTTGTCACCTGAATCTTCCATCACGTACGTTTGAGGTTTCTAAATTACACAAAAATGTCCAATAAATATGCGTTAAGTTAATTATTATTTGTAATTTTAGAAGTTGATGTTAGTAAGAAAACACATTAGTATTTGAAGAATTTTTTAAAATTATTTTCACCATTATTTTATCGAATTCAATAGTACGTATAGCTAAACAAACACAATTAGAGTTATACGCTCACCACTATACTGTATCTGCAAATTAAAATTGATAAAAATGAGTATTTTAGCACTCATCTACTTCATATTCCACTTACTCATAGACACATATAAAGTGAGAATCAAATTACTTAAAAGAGTAACTCTTAACTCTTCATAGAGTTATTTCACTCAATAACTTGTGGTATATTTTAAATTTCAATGATCCATCCATTGAATATTTTGATATTATCTTAACATACTTTCAACAAATTTTAGATAAGTTGAATATTTGTCAGGCATCATAGATGTATTAACCTTATTCATGTTTTCTGATCCTTTTTTTTTTTTGGCATTCTAATCAATTTTGTTTTAACACATTCAGAAAATGAGAAGTGTATTAATTTGGTCGAGTGGAATAGAAGATTCATTTTAATGTCCTGCTATATTAACTTTCGTTTCCAGAGGGGTTATGGTTAAAGGAATAATATAATACTAATGCTTATGAAATACTCCCCATGATGAAGCATGCTTGCCATCATAGTGATACTCCTAACTCCTAAATAACCACATGCACAGCATTTATGTTCTTCCATGTTAGTAGTTAATTAAGGTCTTCTTTATTCTTAAATAATTACATTACTATAAAAGAAGCTAATTATTTTAATGCCTTCGGTTTGTGTTGTGTCGGGAAATGCACGCGTGGATAGCGTTCCATGATGGGTCTTTGATACAGTATTTGTTTTGCTTCTTACCTTCTCCCCCCCTTTATTGACTATAATTGCGTTAATAATTATTGTACAACATTTTGTGGCCTTATGCAGTTTAATTTTGGCTTGTAATTGAATCTTGATGCCATTGCCACGTTATTACAATTTACAATGTGAAATAAAGTGGTGTGACATACGCATAAGTTATAAAAAAATTTATGATCACGTATGAAGTCGTAAAAGAATTTATTTCATACCCAAAAATTATAAAAATCCCCACGACTTATCCTATTTGAGAATTAATTCAAAAAAATACTTCCATTTAATAAATTTCAAATAAAATTATGTCTTTTGTTCAAAACCCCGTGTAACAATGGGCAACATACAACCATCAACAAAAGTATACCCCCAAAGAGTATAAAGTAAGTAATCTCAGTCTTCAATGAAAAAATCAATCACTTACAGTATATGTACATATTTTGGAGAGAAGAGCCTCCTGATTTTGTCATTCTCTTCAAAGTTCAAAATCATTTCGAACTTAACAAACAATGATGAGATTGGGATAAGCAATATGTATGAAAAAAAAAGTGTTCTGTAATGAACAATAAGGTTCTCATGTGCTCATGACAAGAGCAAAAGGTTCTAGGGTGGTCTGATCTACGAAAAGTTTGCATTTTGCAAGTAACTGCGACTGATGAGTTCATTGATTGGTGTATACTTACACCAACTAAGAAAAATAAGGGATAAAATATATTTTTGTTAAATCTTATTTTTAGTTCCTCTAGTTTGATATTGTGTAATTTAGTCCTACATTTTATAATTAAAAAAAACATCTTTTTTGTCTTTCCTCACAATATGTAGTTAAAAAATTACAGAAATTGGGATGTAAACCAAGGGACCAAAAACACTTTTCTGTTCCACATAAGCAAACACACCAGAATTAGTTGCCATTTTATGTTACAGTTGGTAAAGTTTTTAATTTTAATAATTAATTATTTTCATAATATCAATTTCAAATAACTTTAAGCACAAAATTTTTATATACAAAGCCTTGAAGACATATCAACAAATGTTTTCCGGATCAATTCTTTCCGACATATTTTCATGCTATGTTTCAGGATGGCAATCTCAAACCTGAGGCAAATCTCATATTTTGGCTTTATTCCAAGTTTCTTTTGCTGTTCTTAAAGCAACGAAGCCTGAGGGAAATATCTTCAAATTACAAAGGCACCAATAGCATGAAACAATGATGTTAGATGATAAGAGATATGACTTAGGACTTTCAATTTCGAGATAAGAAATACAAATACAATTTGAGTTGTATCCAATTGTAAATGGCGCAGGTTGTAAATAAAATATGAGTATGGAAAGGGATGGGTAATAAAATAACTGCACTTGCACCGATTCTCATAATTTTTTATAAGTAAATATACCATAAATCCAAACTCACTCAACAGTTGATTCTCCTTCCCATCATCAATAATTTTTTGTTGTTACCATAGAGTCTGAATCGAATTGTCATATTTATATTTTACAAGACATTGTCCTTTCTCCATTTTTTGTGAATACAATGAAGTTTGATTCCAATTGTCATCGCTATTTTTTACTAGGTATTCATGTTTTCTGACATTATTCTCTTCATATTTATTTCATTACTGCAAACCTGTCAAATGACATTGTCAGACAATGTAAAACTAGGAAATTGGAATAAACCAACATCTATAACCAAAGATGTTATAGAAAAGCTTCTTCCAATGATATAACAATTGAAATTGGAAAGATACATACCAAGATGTTAGAAGGGAAAACTCAACGATTCCAATAACTAAAGCCCAAGATGCTCAGGAGAAAACAAGCCTGCTAGAAGATTATTGGTTGGAGATACTCATGCAAATAAAGTCAATATAGAAAATCAAATGCATCATTCAGAAAACAAATGTGCTAGAAGATGTTACTCTATATGAAGATCCAACAACTGAATTTTGAAAAGCTACTCTATATGAAGACAGTCATTCAGATGATGAGCACAAGACCCCCTCCCCCCTTCTCCCCCAGAAAAGGACAAAGTGATTTTGAATCTAACCACCTATTATGTACTATAATTTCTAATTCTCTTATAAATCTTTATTCTTTCTTTTCCCAGCTAAAAAGAATTGCAAAACTAATTATAATTTCCAAACCCAAAATTTTCTACTTTCTACATATGACACTAATCATCTATGTAACAACTCTATAGTTTTGACAGGTAAGAAGAGGATAAATGTAATTACCTTTCATAGTAAAGCCCAATTATTCTCTTAATTGTATGGGAAATTGTCATACCCATAGCAAAAGAGAATGACTCTGGCAATAGCTATTGTGGTGGTGGTGACTACAATTCAAAATACATCATAATAACAAATTTGTAGGATAATTCAAGTTGATGAAGCTACTAACGATACTATGATATCCATGGCCATTATTATAAGCATCATGATGAGGGGATTGTCAAAAGAGATTTCCATTAGCGAGACTCATGGCCTAGTAAGCTCATGACCTCGCCATATTTTGTTTCTCTACAAACAACACAACTTGCTTTTGAAAATAATATACGCAAAAGAAAAATCTACAATTAACACCAAGGAACATGAATGTATTCTTCCACTCTGATACAAATTACAATAATTATTAGATAGGCTTATTTCTTCCTGAGATCAATTCCAGCCTTCTTTGCAACTGCATCAAGTCCATTCTTCTCTATCGTCTTCAATGCCTTAGTTGACAACCGAAGCTTTACGTAGCGCTTCCCTGCTTCCCACCAAATTCTCTTGTACTGAAGGTTCACAAACTGCAGTTTCTTTGTCTTGTGGTTTGAAAATGATACTTTGTTGGCCCTGTTTGATTTCTTTCCAGTGAAGGGACACACTCTCTCTGAAAAAAACAATAAAATCACAGCACTAGAAGAATCAATCACCAGCCTACTAGTTAATCTGCTTCAAAATAATGTCCTGGATTGCAGTTAGATGCCTCACACAATAATGATAGTGAAGATTCACATCGACAAGCAATAATATTAACATATTGTTAGTTATTCATGTTCTCTTATTAAAAAAATAGGAGGTGGTATGGTTTGAGAAAATCAGTGTTTTAAAACCCAGATAACAGTGTGTAGCAGCCGACCCCAAAACTGTTATCACAGTACTTTGAATTGTTTTTATATAGTTTTTACAACATATACTATATATCCATATAAATTATCAAATTACTCAAAATTCATGACATTCATAAACAAGAATGAAAAGTTGTAAGTGCCTTAAGCAAAACATACAAGTAGATACCAAAAAAGACAAAAATACAAGTTTTCAAGATTAGAATTATCAATCAACAATCATCATTTTCAAAATTGAAGTCTTGTTAATTATCATTTTCACTACTACAGTAGATTTGGTTTAATTTTAGAAATTAAAATCCCAAAAATAGCCTCGCAGAAAAAGCCTAACCTCTCTGTTTAGAGGGATTTTCTAGAATCAACTACATAGAGCTGTTATCCTGTCAACTACAGTTGCTATGTACTACAGCAACCCCTGTAGCGGCCAAGGTCTGCTTCTATAGTGCTATTTAAAACACTGGAGAAAATATTTTCTTTTTTCAATTTTATTAAAAAAATATCATGTTATATTTACTTCATTTTCTATTTTCAAAAGGTTAGTGGAAACAGGAAGAAATGAAATTCAGAAAATGTTGTTTTCAGTGTTAAGGATACATGTAGAATCAAGAGAGAGAGAGAGAGAGAAATAGTGGTTACTGGCAACGATAGGGGGGGGTGTGGGGGAGGGAGAGGCAGTGAGGGGTGTGGGTGGCAATTTGGGGCAGCAGATTCTGAGGCCGTTCAGCTGAGAGCTCACGAACCCAAGATCCGCTGCAAATGAAAATACAAAAATATGAATTGATTTGAAAGATGATGATAAGATGAAAATGAAGTGAATAGAATAGATTACTTACAGGGTTTACTCACACCGAACCTGTTTCTAAATGATACCGCACAACTTGCACTTGCACTTGCCATAGCTATGATTTTGATTATGAATGCCTTCCTTATCTCTTCCCACTTCTCTCACTACCCTAGACATTACCCACACACGCTCAACCCGGATAATATACATATTCACCCCTCAATTAAATTCATTTTTATTATTATTAATAAAAATAAATATATCAACAAAGAAACCAAGTTAACATAATTACTTGAAAAATAATAATTCATATATTTATTAAAAGAGTTTTTATTTTTATTTTTCTTTAAAAAATATATATTTCACTTTCATACACTTATATAGTAACTTATATAATTTACGTTGAAGAGGTATCCCACAAGTTTTTTTTTCTTCTTTGAGCGGGCTATAAAACTAAATAATAATTATTTGGTCCAAGGCTTTCCCACTTTATCTCGTGACTAACATTCATTTATTCAATCGTTGTTCGTATATTTAGTTTATGTAAAGGTGAAAATAGGTTAACTCAAACTAGACTTTATTAACTCTCAGTCTTGTCTTGATTAAAAATATATGATTTAAGTTTGATCTTTTTTACTAAATAATTTTAATAAAAGTCTTAACTTGGTTCATTTTTCTGAAAAAGCTTGACCAAGCCTCTGAGCCTTATGCAGGCTAGACCATTCAAATAATCGTGTTAATATCAGAGACCAGACAACAGGTTAAGTAACTATGCAACATCGTGGTGGATATAATGTGATTGTGATTGTGATCGTGATTTGCAAATTTGTTCCACAATCTATTTTTTTGTATTAAAATCACAAGAATACTGTATGCTTAGTTACCAAATTTCTATTTTGTTCACTTTTGGTAGATATGAAGTTGTGAATAAGAGCTAAACGTTTGTAAGCCAATTATTCTATCACAACATTGTGATACTAAAAACTTTCTCATTGCATCACATCATTCTCTGTTGAACTAACAAGTTTTCTTATGAGAGTTCAGATATAAACACACTATAAGGTTTAACAGTATATGTGTAAATAATTAAGCAGCCAAACACAAAATACAAATTATTTTTCTTTTATAATAGAAAAGCATTATTGGATGATCATCATGGATAACATGTATTAATGCTCATTTTCTTGTTGTATTTTTGTGTTCTAAATTTGTCTTTGCACCATTTATCTACTGTTGAATGTGTGATCTCGCTGAAACTGTAGGGAATCGAGCGCACGAACTAGGTGTTTAAAGATGCATGTCAAGATCTGATGCATGCTTATGTGCCAGCATAGTGCATGTTTTTGTAGCCGTTTCTAACGGAATTTGTATCATTTTGATGCACAAAACACAAAAGAAGCGTGTTACTTCTTGGAATTCGTGCTGTGGCATTTACAACTGGGAAATAAACATGCTCATATATGTTAGGAACACTTCTGATAAGGCAATCAGTGATTCTAAAATCAGCAAGGCTAAGAAGGATAATCAAGATATGGACGTCGAGTATAGTTTCCATTTGTATTAAAGTTGATTTTGCTGTGCATCGTTGGTCTTGATAGTTGGATATAAAAGTTTATTTTGCCTATTTAGCTGCTACACTACACTGATAGTATTAGTTATCAGTTTTTGAATTTACTTTCAGAAACCAAACTTCATTCCTGAAAATTCGATCGAATAGCATGTTATGTCAGAGAACACTTGCATCCCTATATGGAGTAGCTTCAGATTTTCATATCCCTTATTGTATATTTTGCTAAGTTTCACATAGTAATACAAAAGAAAATCAAATAACATAATTTGTGTACCTGATGCAAAGATCGAGTCATTATTTTTTTTATAGATGGGATGAATGACTTGATCAATCACTATAAAGAGCAAATTATATCCTCAGTTTTGACTTATTCTGTCAAAGCTCCATCTATAGAAAAATAACAACCTATATAGACACCAACAACTATTCTTTTCGTTAGTCATTCATTCACAGTTCACACTATTCAAAGAAGAAAACATAATTATTCCAATTAAGTCTCTTGATTGAGCAGTCTATTAATAGTGAAATGTATCCTACAACTAGGGACAGAAAATGATGTAACTACACTACATGGCACCTTGTTTTGTACGTACAGATATAAATATTCCAAATCAAATCAGTATCATGTCATTCACGTATTCTTAAGATGTTGCAAACTCATTGGTATTGGCTTGGCTTATTTTTGCTTTGGGAGGTTTCGGATGTGTCAGCTTGTCAAGAAAATGGACAAGATCAATTGAGTTTCAGTTCTTCTACAAGGTTTGCTCCCACAGTTTTGTAAACATGTTGTCAAATTGCACTATGGATGTGAAGCTTGAGCTTAACTGACTTGTGTGTGTTGGCAATTGGCAACTTTGATTAGATTGTTGCTTGTTATAGCAAGGTTACATTTTTTGTTGCTGTTAGTTTTTCCTCTCCCCTATTTGATACAATTACATCGAGTCTAACAGTGGTTGCTTGATGCTTCTAATTGGCCAGTTATATCAATTTTAAGTTGATAGAGATCTTGTAGTAACTTATGTGCTGCTGTTTAACAGTCAGTTATTCACTTAATTCTTTTCTCCTGTTTCGAGAACAAAAGGATCTTGTGGTAAACTTACATGTAACATCAATTTATCTGGAAAAAATAATTTTGTTCATGTCATTGGTAGATTTGGAAATTGAAATTGGGAAATACATCAAAGCAGCTTCAGCAAAATGAAAAAATAACTGTTAGGTTATGAATTTTTTTTAGCTGTTGAACGTGACAAATCTTTTTATGTACAGAAATCTAACTAATTATATGTCGAGAATAAAATTAGAGTTTATTATGCCAACATCTGTTATTTGCTACTTCATACCTTTGCTCGCTTTCCATCTATACTTTCTTTCATGCAAATTTAATTTTCATTACAATTTTTAGCAAACCGTCTATACTTTCTTTGAAGGTTGGGTGCTCAAATCCATATTGAAGACAAGGAGTACCACATATTGTCATACCATTTTTGGTTATTCTCTTTATATCAGAAGTAAAGAGACTTGCTCATGACTCGAGCAAATATTCTTCATTTTCGAGAAAAAAAGTTTAGAGACGTGCTCATATGACTAGGGAAAACATCATTTTTTTTCCTGACTGGAGAACAGGACTTTCTTTTTGTTGCTTAAGTTTAATTTTCAAATAGAAAGGGATTCTCCTTCCAGGTACGATTATTCCATTTGAATCAAGATACATGGGCGACAGTCTTGTTTCGAATTCATGGATAGTATCTCTTGCCGCCTAGAAGCTTTCCAGAATATAAACAATTTCCACCCATTTAAAGTTCTTAGTTATGGGGTTTTGCCATGCGAATTCAATGTCAACGACTATTTGCAAGCGAAAGTGGATAACAAACGGGCATTAACAGCAAGCGCGATCAAACTATAATTATATCATCACTATAGAAATTGGCATAATGAACCATCATGAAAAAATTTGCAACCCAAAAACCATGCACCTTTCACCAAAGTCTACAACTTAAATCAGATATTCTTTCAACAATGTCTTGAATCAACTAAAAACAGAAAATATCAAGCAAGGAACTTCAAATAATACTCTACTGTTCGCCAGGCAGTGTCTTGATGATATCAGAATCACCTAAAAAAACAAATAGAAAAAACAGCATTAGAAAAACAAATGCAAAAAAACTAGTTTCTAATAAATATTGAAATAGTAAAAAGGAGGCATCAGATACCAGGATCAATAATGCTAAGGCAGCACACTCTGTAATATTTTCCACATGCAGTGCCCAAATCCACATTGTCTATAAACAACAAATATTTTGTTAATGAGACAGAAATATATCAAAAGTCCAAAAATCGAAAGTGTCTAGGACAAAGGAAATTATTATGCTTCCAATATCATATGGGTTGTAACTATCAAAATACCAATAGCTATAAACTTCCATCAGCTACTATAACATATAAACGCAGGTCATATAAATTCGTAGACAAAGGAAATTAATCACCAAATGCTTAAAATCCAAGTCCAATAAAACCAGTTTTCAGGATTTAATCCAGGACATTCAAATCATATAACTAACTCAAGCATTTATTATGCTTTCTCTGAAACCGAGTTAAAAATCCATGCGTGGCAGATTACTTGAACCATAAAATAAATCAGAAACTAAAGATTTTTCCAACTCTCATTTTAATTCATATTAACATTAAAAATAAAAAGAATGAGAAGGAAAGAAAATCATTAGATTAAGAACTTACTCCCATTGTAATGATGAACTCCAACCTTGGCCAACATAGCATAGTATTCAATCTCTGACTTCCTCAAAGGGGGGCAGTTGTTAGCAATGATAATCAATTTCCCTGCAACGAAAATCAACATTACTTTATTCATATCCGCGTTAATTAAAAATAAATTACACAACATTCATAGAGATCAAGTTAATAAATTGGATTCACAAACAACATAAAACAAAAATCGATGATACCTTTGGAGCTCCTAAGTGATTTGAGAACCGTCTTGTAACCGAGGGTGAATTTTCCACTCTTCATGACAAGAGCGAGCCTGTTGTTGATGCTCTCATGGGTCTTCTTCTGCATTTGTTCAAAAAAAAAAAAAAAAAAACAAAACAAAAACCCATTCAAATTATATAAAAAAAAAAAAAACTAAATTTGAAAGCAATTGAAGCCTTTGAACAGAAGAACAACGCTTGGTGCAGAGAGAACTTACGGTTTTCTTGGCTGCAACCATTGTTGTTGCGAAACGAAAGGAGAAACCCTACGACGGCGAGTGAGAGGTTTCGTTAAGTCAATGCGTATGCGTCTGCCACTACCCATTATTAGGGTTTTGCTTTGCTTTTCTATACTTACATTTTCTCTCATTGGGCTGGGCCTCAAGAATATGTCAATAAGGCCCAGCTGTTATGCAATTTCATATCCTGATGAGTAAAAAGATTTGTTTATTCTTTCTTTGACACAAAAATTCACGTTCTTTTTGTTGCTGAGATTTTTTAAAAAAAGAAAGAAAAAAAAAAGGATAGCTATCTTTGATGGTTCTGTCTTCTGTGTGTTCAAAATAGGAGGATAGAGAGTGTTTTTAGCGAAGAAACTAGAAAAAAAATAAAAAATACATGTCATGAACTTATGATTTGTTACGATTATGGTTTTTTTTTTTTTAATTTGTTTATTTAATACTGTGATTTAGATGTTATTTTCTTTATCTATAGTATATTTTTATGTATAAGAAGTATTATATATAAATATTTAAAGTAAAAACATAGTGAGTTGCTAAGTGTTTTTGGCGGATGATGATTTTATGAAATAAAATGTGGATGAGAGGTCTTTAGGTAATCCTAGTGCATCGGGCTTCGGTGGAGTGCTACGTGATTCCGTTGAGGTTGCCAGTGAGATCTGTGTTGCATTTTACATGCACGTGTAAGTCTTGTCTCTCTCTTATTTCTGAACCTCTATGACGAGGAGATTCCGCTGGTGCATGAAATGTGGACAGTAAAATCTTGGACCAAGTCATTTGATTTGTCTTTTAATTGCCGCGTTTAACAATATGCTTCACTAAAAATGGTGACATTTTGGGATTGAATGATGGTACAACATTGATCAGAATTAATGACAAAGGCGAGCGAGTTGCTTCAGTGTTGCACACTTGGTGGGCAGTACAGGAGCAATCGCGGTTTACTAAGTTGTGGCATGTGTAGAGAGAGTTTGCTATCATTCCCTTACTATGACTTTGAGAAATTAACCAAAGTGAAAGACATCAACAACAATGCTAGACATGAAGATTATTTAATTTATGTAATATTTCTCAGTCCGTGTAACTTATTTACTACTATTTAACATGCATGAATAATGGGAAATGTGAAATCACGAATGCGCATGATACATGATTTGAATGTGCTTGTGCCCAATACATTTGTGCTTCAATGCACTGCAATGCTGATCCAGAAACCGTTCTACACATTTTAAATCCTCTCATGTTAGTAGCCTGCCCAGGTGTGAGTCCTATTAAAATCCCTTGTGGCAACATCTTCTGCAGCTTTTCTCTCCAAATGCACTTGAATTCCCAGATAGAGCATCGACTTCACTTTAAAAGCCCATATTTTTAAGAATTCAGACTTAGATGCTACAAAACCAGCAACTTAGACATCCAATTGAGTGAAAGTGTCAACACATTAGAAACTAAGGATATGCAAGTTTAACTTTTTATACTATTATATATCCAACAGTTACAATTTCGATCAACTTCGTCAAATATTATATATATCAAGATTCGTGCAGTTTGAAAGAGAAAAGTTTAAAACTCAGCTCTAAAACTCCTCCTCAGTTCTAGTCTAGATTTCCTTTCCTTTTATCTGAGATCCGAGTCTTTTCCTAATCCCAAATCAAGTACTGCTAAATTTCTAAAATAACCCAACAATTAACAGGTGTCAAAAAAATATAGGTTATTGAGGTAATTTCCACTGTACATTATGTTGTTTAGATTATAGATTTGGCAGTGCATAATACCCCAACCATAAAAAAATACAGCTACTCAAAATGCTGTGTCTTGCAAATGAATTACATAAATTTATGAGACTTGTTTGTCTTAACTCTTGTTGTACAATAGTTATCTTAAATGTCAAGTGCTAGATCAGATAATTGCATTGACTATCCAAACAAGAAAACAAAAATGCTTCACTATTTTCTCAGACAATCTTCTCTCTGGTACCAACAAAGTTTGTAAGATTTCCCCTTGAAGATTGGGGTTGAACTTGAAGACCACAAAAATCATAGGAGAGGGACTTGACCACTGCCTTTGAAATCAAGCTGGAACCCTGATGGTTGCTATGACCTTAAACAAGCAAAACAGCATTTATACAACCATCATTTTCTGGGTTATTTGTGACCTGAGCGTATTTACCTGCATCCACGGTAAACAAAATTCCAACACATCAATTTAAGTTAAAATTTCAGTCACTGGTAAGCAAAACACAAGGAACAAATAATCTTACCCCACACAACTTTCCCAGCAGGTGTGACAAGACCAAGTTCACTGACATTCACCTGAAATTGCAGTATGCAAAGAAATAAGCAACACATTTTGATAATATTACAGCTACATTATACATCAGTGCATATCAGAAGAAAGGGCAAGTTAGGATCAACTCAAATGCCTTAAATTGTGAGTGTGGAAATAATCATGAATTAGAATTTAGAAGAGGAAACAGCATAAATACCTCAATTATAGTTCCCCTGGTAATGACACCAAGAGAGGTGTACATAGGGCCATTGGGGTTTTTCTTCACTCCAATTAATTCTAGATTGAATGTGCATTTAAGTTCTGGGTGAGTGACATGAGCTTTAGTGAACCGCAATCCTGTAGGACGAATGAATCGCTCGTACTTTGGAGGCTTTCTGGTAAAACCAGGCCCAACAAATGTAGCTTTTGTAACCATCCTCTTCCATTGCTTGGCTGAAAAATGATTAGCCACATACTATTAGAAAATTATCAGATAATAATGCAATCAAATCATTTTTTATAACCATCTTCTTCCATTGCTTGGGTGTAATGCAGCTAGTACTTGAAAATAACATTTTTTATACCATTTTGATCATGCAGCACCAATTAACATCACTTACCATAAGTTTAAAAACTGAAGTCAATAATTAACATTGGACAGCTAAATCTATGAATAACCAAGGAAGATGAAATATAGTACTCGGTTACTTACTCTTTCTTTTACCAGTACGAACCACTTTGAACATTTCATCTTCAGCCACCGGACGTACCTGAAGAAATGAGAAAGCATACATTCATTTAATTACCAAGTTCACTCCCTTCCATTTAAGGGAAACATAAAAAACACATGAAATAGCAATAAGATACAAATTGCAAGAGATATCATTTAACATAATCAATGCACAAAGTATTGAACGCAATTTCACCTTAGGTAGAGGAACATCCCATTTTCCCGCCTTCTCCTTCCTCTTTTGCTTAATGGTGTTGCTAAGAACCTAAAAATAGAAAACCATCAGAATACTTACAAATCGGCAAACACACACACACACACACAACCATCTTTCATGACATGAACATGCCTTTGCTCTGGTCGTGTTATCACGATCAAGGAGATAAGCAGGAACAGCTCCATCCTGAACATTATCATCAGTCTTGCGCCTAGAAGTCGATTCTTCATGCATAGCCAAACTGCAATTTAAACAAACACATCATTAAAAAATTATCCAGATTCAAGAAATCAACCACAAATCACAAATACTTTTTGGCATCAAAACAAATGCAAAATATCAACAAGGAAAAAATGATGCCCTCTGCATCAGCAGTTCAGCTATATAATAACATCATAAATAAATACAGAAAAACGATCAAAAGACAACATATAAGGAGAAAAAAAAAGAGCTCAAAATTTTTAAAAAGGGGAAATAAAATAAAATAACTCACGTCTTCTTCATCTGTGCCTTTTCAGCATAATTTTTCTTGGCAATCATTTTGCCCTTAATACCCAGAGCCTGCTCCATTCAAATTAACAAAAATCAAATAATTAGAATTAAGACAATAGAACTAGGTTAAACAAAAACCAATTAAAAACAAAAAAATTTGATTTAAACCTTCTGGGCAATTGCAGAGCGTTTGTGAACTTGACGCGCCTCTTTCTTGCGCTTCCGCTCGAAGTGATCGAGACGGTAGCCATAGTCTCTTCTGTGACGCTCTATGTAATCCCCTTGCGGCTGCAATTACAACACACGACAACAACATAAGAATAATAATAAAAAATAAAAAAAGAACAGATGTCAATAAGGATGACCAAAGGAGTGGGAAATCGAAGTTGAAGAGCGAACCATGGTGACGACGAGGCGGGAGTGGCTTCAGAACAGAGAAAGAGGAAGAGAGTCGTTTAACGGTAAAACCCTAAGTTGTGACGATGAAGGTTTACGAATGACGAGGTAAGCCACTGCTGGAGCAGGAATAAGCGGTGAGCCCAATGGACTTGAGTTGGGCTATTTCGCTTATTGGGCCACACTTTCACATGTGCTTCAATCCAAACCCCAAAACACGTCACGTGCCCCAGCGACTCTGATTTTTGTGCAAGAGTCGAGGAGCGGGACTGCTGGAATGCTTTTCTCCCCTTTTCTGGAAATGTGAGAGAGAGGGAGTGTGTTTAGTCTGGAGTAGATTGGGGATAAAAAGTGACAAGGGGAAGTGCATTAGTATAAAACGTGAGTGGAAATACCAATTCTCTAAAATTAGCATGTATAAGCCCATATTTTCTACTGAAATTTAGCTCCTAAAATGTAAAATATTTCACCCTTTGTAATCAGATGAACAATAAGTTGTTAGTCCAAATATTAATAGACTCAATTTCTCCTTAAATAATGTTACGTGTTCAAGTTTTATAGATAAAAAATGTGTTTGGAAAAGGAGATTCAACTTAAATACTTCCTAGAAATAAGATTAATTGGAGTAAAATTGATATCAATTCACCTATTATTAAAGTAATATTTGTATCTTATCCATTTCTTATTCTTCTTCTTAATTGGCTTGTCTTTTGAAATTCACTCTTAATACAATACATTTATGAACACTTCATTAAAGGATGTAGAATCTGAAACTTCTACTAAAAAATATATTGAAGCAAAGTTTTAAAATTCAAGAACAAACGATCTTTTTGGTCTTAGTCTCTTATTGGATCCCTCATGTTATTGATTCTAGTTTATTAATTGGTATATGGTTGTTATATGGTTCAATCGGTTAATCAATTCGATTAAATCAATGACTCGGTTTAATTGAATCAATATTAATTATTTTTAAATAAAACAAAATTTAATGAAAATTAAAAACAATATTTTACACCCATGAATTGAACCAAGCATAAAAATGTTTGATGAATCAATTCATTATCAAAACTATTATGATTAATTATTAAATTTAGGATATAATTAATATATATATATATATACTTATATTTTATTGTTAATTATACTCATTTTTGTGAATTAACTACTAACTCAGTAATTTAATCATTTACTCATCAATAGAGTAATGCCTCAACCAGATCTACAAGATTGAATTGAAGTATAGAGAATGTTGATGTATTTACTCCATGACTTTAGATTTTATATATGACTATTAATTTATTTGGTTAAAATATATTGATAATGTAAGTGTTTTTTGGACTGACAGTCAATCATGATTTTATCATGTAGAAGTTTTTGTAATGATTACTTAGAAAAAAGCATATCTAAGGTAATTAATTTCCTATTAGTTGTATACGTACAGTGTATAAAGTTAAACTCTTTTATTTGAAAAGAGGGCAATTTTCTTTTTGTATTAAACCTGCGAAACTGAAAACGAAAGGCAGGGAGCAAAGCATAGAAGTTTCACCCGAGCAATAATGCATAGTTAAGCTAGGTTCCTAAGTATTATGCTCTCTCGTTAAATAATGCATCTTCTCAGAGATAACTCAGATGTTTTCATTTATGAAAAAAATTAAAATATTTTTATCGAGAAAACAAAATTATATTATTCATATTTTTTATGATCTTTACGTAATAAATTTTTTTGATTTTAACTTTTTAACTAATACTCTAAGGACATTTATTAACAAGACCCTATAAATAATAATAATATTTTCCGATCCACAAAAGGGTTTCAGAGATCAAAAGCCACACGCTTACACAAGTTAATTAGTGAATTAATGGAGTTCAATTGTCAGTCACATGATTGCACTGCTTCTACTAGTCCAACATACTTTTCTTTATTCACTGACTGTAGGTGTCACTTAATGGTTGATATATATAAATTCATAAACCTTTTTTTTATTTATAAGAAAGCAGGGTTTACGTCACGCTAAGGTTCCATACTCCATATCCATATGGCCGGCTGAATTGAGAATAATTTAAAAAAATGGTTAGAGTATTGACCAAAAATTAAAAATGAAAAGTGTAGCCAAAAGAGAACCGAAAAATCAAAGGCAACAAGGTGTCAGATTTGAGTGGCCTCAGCTCTTAATGACACATGAGAACACTATGAACATAAACATAAGAAACATATTAACAATGTTCAGGTGTCACACCGGCTTCATGCATGCCCTCAAAACAGCTAATTGCAAGCTCTCTATAGTCTATAGCTCAACTGGGTTTTTTTCTTTTTTAAAGGCATCACTATATATAACCACCTATTATGACTTATACGCATTATTGTTAGGGAAAGAGTGTAAATATAAAGTCAGCGTAACAACTAATATGAAGGGGACTTGTTTAGATGTTTATATCCTTACACCATAAAAAAAGATGAGTTTACTCGATGATAGACCTAGAAAAATTTATTTATGTCTGCATATTTAGTGATGGGAGTTTGAAGGTAGCGTTCCCGAAAAATTTTTTGTAAAAAAAATTTAACTTCAAAAAAATTTTTAAAAATAAAATTTAAATAAACACTTTATATACAAGATTATGACTTGATTTTTGTTCATGAACTAAAATTAACTAATACACTTTTGCTTTTGGAGAAATTAAACAAGAGAATTGAATGATATAATTTGATCTTAACTTACGAAAAAAATCTCAATTCATTTATTTATTTTCTATAAATATTTACGAAAAAATTTGTCTAATCAAACTCATAAGGTATAAGTTAACTAACATATTTGTATTGTCATTAAATTTTCTGTAGTGGCCATTCTAATCTAAATTTAAGGTATAAGTTACAAAATGTATCCTTTTGCAAACCTAGGATGTTTGTTTGCCAGTTTCAATTTGGGTTTTGAGTCTTATTTTTTGATTTGTGTGTTGATGCTTGACTATGATGTGATTCATTGGGTTTGTGAAAATTGATTAGACAGGATCTAAGCATAAAGTTGGTCCATATATTGTTTGGTTTGCTTTTTCTGATTTTTTGACCAATTTTCAGGTATCTCATTTCTTCATTTTTTAATCTTTCATACGATGAAAGTGTGTTAACTGCAATGCATTTATTGCTGCTACTAGTGCATTGTTTGAATGTTTTGATGTAATTGCTAGGATAGCAACTCCCCTAAGGCTCACTATGTTGCTTTTGTTCCTTTGGTCAACTAATTGAGGGTTTTGGTCAATGGTCTCTCACTTGCTTATGATATGATCCAAATTTATATGTCGGCACTTGCGGATATTTGTCCACAACGTGAATCCACCATTGAGTCTACTGTTGTTAGAATTAAGTAAATGACAAAATCCCGACCATAAAATTTCTGATACCAAATCACATGTTGTCCAACTCCAATTCAACCATTGATTTTTAGGTCAAAGTCCAAGAACATGAGCTGAAAGGGTTGCCATTCAAAAATAACGCATGCCCCCTCTGAATGTGAGATATGCTAATTAAAACCCCCACAGGTGATTTTGTATCATGTAATTAGGCTATATTTAGTAACTTTAAAAAATGATTTTAAAACTAAAGTTCAATAATACAAGAGTTTCAAAAATAAAATATTTTCTTTTTGTATTTTTGTTTATTTTAACATAAAAGAGATTACTTTAGACAGATTGAGGAAAGAGAGGGAGAAATGTGGAAGAGAGAAAGAAGGGAGTAGACAAGAGTTAGGGAGAGAGAGTGCTGAGAGAGAGAGGAGAGAAATTACATTTTGTTGAGAGCTAGCTTTTTTACTCTCTTTTTTTTATCATAGAAAAACTACTCCCCTTTTCTTTTATAAAAGGAATTTATTTAAAAAAAGTTAGGATATAACTTTATAAATCATTTATGGTGTGTATTTGATGAATCGAGTATTTTTTAGAGAAGAACTCAGTTTTTAAGTGAATTTAAAATATCATATATCAAAATGACTTGTTTGAATATCAAATCCAAAGAATTTTTAAAAAGGTGAGAATTTTATTGAGGATATTTTCAAGGGAAATGAAGGAAATTCAAATAACACCTAAAATGAAAGAATTTGAAAAATTGTTTTCTTTGTCATAATCTCACTATGAATACTCTTGTCTTGAAAGTTGAAAGTGAGACGCGTTATCTTTTTTTTCTTTCTTTTCTCTCTCTATTCCTTACTCTCCCTTTCAATTTGTGTGTCTATGGATAATAAAATCTATAATTTTTTGAAATAAATATTTAAAATAAAAATTATATATGATGAAAATCAAAATTAATTAATCTAAAAAAAGAATTTGAAACATAAGAAATTTATTGAGAAATTATGTGATGATAATGACTTGCTCTACTATAAATAGAGCACCAAAAACTTGTATGACAAAGTAATGCAACCTCCTATATATTTTTATTGGAAAGCTAGGAATTCTAAAAGAATTATGATAGAGTTTTGTTTATAGCTGGTATGTTGTGAATCAAATTACAATTATGCATGATATGTTATGAATGCTAGAAGCTCAACGCTGATGGAAGCTCGTTTGGGAATCCTGATCCTTCGGGGTACGGTGACATTTTGCGTGATTCTCTTGGGAAATGGTTGCCTGGCTTTTCTGGTTTGTGTGGCTATACAAACATTCATGCTGAACTGTTTGTCATCTTTCATGGTCTCAATGTAGCTTGGAACTCAAGTTATAGGCATCGACATTACTTATGCAACCATCATAAATCATATTCGCTCATTCATTAGCAAGCCTTGGACAGTTTCCTTCAATCATCTGTATAGGGAAGGTAATCAATGCGCAAACAAATTGGTCAGGAATCCCAGGATGAATTGATTCTTCTTTGGGTACTTGGAAATCTTGTCCCCACCAACTTATTTATGCTGTTTTTGAGGTGGGATTTGCACTTGAATTCTCTCATGTGAAAATCTCCACCATCAAAACCTCATGTCTTTCTTTTTTGTTATTTAAATTTTCTTTCTCTTACTTTCAATTAAAGACTAAGATTTCACATCACAAAAATGTGACATGACAGGATCATCTTCATGATGCAATAGGCATCTCTTTTGTTAGAGTTTAGTTCCTGTGCTATTTTTTTTCTGAATGATAAAAAATAATAAATTGTAGCAATAACATGATAAAAAATAAAATAAAATTGTAGCATACATTAATGTTTCAAGAAAGAAAGAGTCTAATTTCAACATTTCTTGAATAAATTTACTCTAATTAATTTTAAAACATAAGGAATACTAAACTAAAACTGAAAGAATAATTATGGGTTGAAGTTTGAACAAATGAAATGGTATGGCTGAGATGTCACTCTAACACATCATGTGCTACAAGTAAAATACAACAAATAAAATTGGAAGACTTATTAATTTCTTGCGAAAAACGAATTCGAACAATAAATTTATTGGTTGAAAATTTCATCCAATAGTCATCATCATCTTGACAAATTCATCATAGTTAACTTGACCATCACCATCCAAATCTGCTTCTTCAATCATCTGCTTCACCTCTTCATCAGTTAGTTTTTCACCCAGATTGATCATAACGTGCCTCAACTGCATAACACGGAAGGATTTTAATATATGAGCACATGTGTATGTCTTTGAGCTTATATGTAGTTATTAGTTAATACTAATAAATTCTATATAAAAAAAAGTTAATACTGATAAATTAAGAGAGAGTGAAAACTGAAAAGCAAGATTTTATTCGTCTTATTTTCAAATGTCAAACCCCAAGACATTTTTTTAAAACCAAACAGGCAAACAACTATTATTCAGAGGATGCGGAAAGGTACAAAGTACTGTCCTGAATGTACATGTGATATTAATGTACCTTTTTCTTTTTTTGCCTTTTTCTTTGACATATATGAATTTCTGTACATGATATCCTCTCCTCTCACCATACAATTTCATTCCATTTTTAATATACAATTATGGCAAAGGTTGTATTATTAAAAATAATCCACGGGTAATTTTATGTAATTTTATTATTTTTGTTCTAAAATTATAGATTTTTTATTTTAAATTATTAATATTCTATAAATTTCTAGTTTTTTTTCATTTATTCTTTATTTAAAATATTTAGATTTGATCTTTACAAAGAATACTACTCTTCTAACCTATTTAAAAAGCGCTTTAACAATATCTTATATTAAATAAGGTTACTTTAAACTAAATATATGAATATTATATACTTATTAAATACTCTTTAATCTATTTATACTAACCTTAAACATCAATAATTTTAGAAGGGCGGTAGCAATTTATAAAATAAATTTTAATTTGTAATCCTATGAAAAGGAATATATATATATATATATATATATATATATATATATATAGAAAAAGTTTTACAAATATTTTTCATGAATTATTCTGTTATTGATTCAGTCATGCATATAAAAAAAATAGTTCTTAAATTTCATATATATGAATTATCTCAATCCTAAAGCAAAGAAACTGTTATATAAATTGATTCCAAATAAAACAGCAACAACACATACACATCAATAATTCATGGAAGAAATTTGACTAAGATTGGTTGAAACTTGAAGTAGGAATTTTATAAGAAAAATTGCATATGCAGCCTCTATTACGTAGCCAGAAAAGTAAACGCATGATTTATAGAAAAAATATTTAAAAAATACAAAAGGGGAGATTCAAGATTTGGGGAAAAAAATTAAAATATAGCCATTTTAATAAAAAAAAATTATGTAAATATTGCAGTTTTGAAAGTATTTACGCATCTATATCAATCAGTTGCGCCCCTCTGGATGTGACTAAATCCGTCTCTAAATCCGTTTCTAATTCGGTCGCTAACTTTTTTGCGACGGAATATTGGACGTGACCAGAATATTCAGTCGCAAAAAGTATTAGCTCGAAAATAGAGACCGAAATTAGATAAAAATTAAATATTGCCAATATTCAGTCTAATTAATTACGAATTTATTATAGTTTGTAATAATATTATTAACTGTTATGTTTATCTAATTTTAAAGTATTTTTAAACCGATCTTTATCATTGATTTTTAGACCAACTTTGAAGTCGTATATTAATAATAATAAAAACTTAAAGTTGTAAAAAAAATTTGATTTTAAAGTCGTACCTTTAAAAAAAATTATACTGCAATTTTTTTAACGATTTCGGTTTAAAAAATTAAAAAATCACAATATTGTGATCACAACACTAATTTAAAAAATTGAAAAAAATTTACTGTAAATAAAAAAATTGATTTTAAAGGCGTACACTAATTTCGGTCTCTATTTCTGTGGCTAACACTTTTTGCGACTGAATATTATAATCACACCCAATACTCCGTCGCAAAAAATATTAGCGACCGAATTAGAGACGGATTTAGTCACGCCCAGAGGGGCACGACTGATTGCTATAGATCCGTAAATACTTTCAAAACTGCAATATTTTCGTAATTTTATTATTAAAATTGCTATATTTTAATTTTTTTGCCTCAAGATTTGTAATCTAGTTTGCACTTTGCAACATCTTGACCCTACTTGCTTTTTGTTCAAGTTTGAAGGAACCTTACTTTGTCAGAAATCTCATGAATACTTTGATCGGTCATTGCCGTCAGAGAAAGAAAGTTACAATAAAAAGTGAATAGAAAGAATAAAAGTTTTATACATATACCTCATTTGCTGAAATGTAGCCATTTTGATCCTTGTCAAACACCTTGAAAGCCTCTTTGAGATCTTCCTCTGCATCAGTTTCCTAAACGAGAGAGAAAACAGAACTGAACTTAGTCTCTGGCTGTTGTATATATAATGGTAATAATGAGAAGGATATTAATCTTTGCAAAAGTGCAATATTAATGCCTTTGGAACTTTATTAAATAAATATATAATGAGAGAAATTAATTAAGAGCATAATTTACCTTCATTTTCTTGGCCATTAAGTTCAAAAACTCAACAAATTCAATGGTTCCATTGCCATCTGCATCGACCTCGTTTATGATGTCTTGGAGCTCTTCTTCGGTGGGGTTCTGATCCAATGACCGAATAACCGTGGCCAATTCTTCCACAGTAATGCACCCTATTAATCATATACACATGTTATACATAATAACATAGCCATTATCTGTGTGATAACATATCAAATATGATTTAAAATCGTAGATAGATAGTGCATAAAATAATTAGAAAGCAATTGCTCACCATCTCCATCTTTGTCAAACAAGCCAAAGGCTTCTTTGATCTCACCAATCTGTTCTTCACTCAGAACATCTGACATGGTGTTAATGTTTGTGCAAAAACAATATTTTGTGACTCAGAAAAGAGAGAGAGGGAGAGAATTAAATGTGTAGACTGTAGAGTATAGCTAGCTCAATCTTAGCTGGGGGGTATTTGTAGTGTACGTGGAAAGGCTTGCACGATTTCTTTTTGAATGTAATTTAAAAATGTACGAGAGTCAAACCTCGTTGATGACTGTGTTTTGGTGTGATGTGGGAAAAGAATCAGATTGCAACCCCCTTCATATCTATCCAAATACATGGGGTGAAGGTGAGGGGTGGGGCATGAGATTTAATGTTCTTCGTATTTGTTTAATATATTACAATGGGGGAAGGGTTTGATGTTTAGGGGACACAAAAAAGGCATCAATTGAAAGGGTAATAGCCTAATTGGGTATGGACTATGAACTGTCGGACATCAATTTCAATTTTTAACATAGCATTTGTAATATTTATTAATTTCTTTTTTTCCCTCTTTATCTCTTATTTTTTTCTCATGCTCCCTAAAATTTAAGTGTTGTTTTGGTATGTTTTATTTATTTATTTTAGGATTGAATAATGAATTTTAAAAATATCTTTTTGAACAATCCATCAACACCTCTCATTTCTTTATCTCTCTTCTCATTAGATTTCTCAAAGGACACGCACGCTGGTTAGCATAAGACCCAGAGGAAAGAATTATTTGAATTCCGAAATTCAATTGAATAATTGTAAACATTTCATCACAATTTTATTTATTTATTTTAAAATATTAAATATGCTTTACATATTTAAAACAATATAAAATTTATCTTTTTTATTTCATATTTTTTTATAAAATGTTTTTGAAAAAATTAAAATAAAGATCTTACAAGATACTAAAATATTTTTCTGTTTAGCTTTCTTGATGCTCTCGGATGCATGTACTTTGGTATATATTGAATTGAGAGATCACTGTCAACGCGCTTTGAGAATTAGAAAAATACGCCTAATGTTGCAATTAATTTTCAAAGGCAAAAAATGCCACGTACGTGTGGAGATTGTTCTTTCATTGGAAAGGGTCAAGACTCGAGACGGATAAGGAGAAAGTGTTAAAGTAATTCCTTGATTTGATACTCAAGATTTTTTATTTTCATATATTTATCATGATTTATATTCAATTTTTTTATACATTAAATATATTTTAATTAAAGTATATAGAGTAAAAAGTAAAAAATTTAAATAGAAAATATTAAAAATTGTTAACTAATTTATGTTTTTCTAATAAATTTTCTTTATTATAGATTCTTTAATTTATCATTGGAGACCAAATTAAATATTTATTCATTATAAATTTTAATATAATTGAAAAAACCCAATCTTTATTATATGCAACCTATGAGCTACATTACTGGTTATATTAATTTCATGAGAATTATTGTTGGTAATGAGTTTATTAACAATATCAACTGTGTTTTGATTATTTCATTTTAAAATATTTTGTAAATAACATTGATAAATTATCTAGACCGTTAATCTCATCCTCTCTCTACACCGTGAAGAGAAGCATAGCCCCTCTCTCTCCCTACACCACAAACCTAAACCTAAACGCCCTTTTCTCTTCCAGAATCTCCCTCAACATGTTAAAACCTTAACAACAATGAAATACCCGAATTACCCTCTGTGCCAAAAACCGAACCTCCTCCGATTCCAACCCCCGGAAATAGACCCTTGTGTGCCACCCGAAATAGTGACCGATCCTTCTACTCCCTTTGAGCCGTACCCGAAAATCCGAAATGGATGCATGGAGTAACGTTAAGGAAATGAACCACGATTTTGTTTTTGTGTTTCCTTCAGTTTTAGCATAAGTTCCAACAAGTTAATGTTAATCATTAGTCAACTATGCTTTATTTTACCTTTACAACATCGTCATCCCTTATCCTGGTTTGGTAATTAACTTGTATCTTAAGAATCATAGCTTCATGGAAAATGACGAGTAGGAATTGGCCCAAACAGAAGACTTGGGAGTAGGAATTGACTTAGAGAAAATAATTTGGAAAGGTATGATCAGACAAAGATAGAGATCTCTTTTCAGAAGAAAAAAAATCATTATACAAAATAATACTAGTATTACACAGCAATTGAATTTATAACAAAGAGCAAATAAAAAGTTGTGGTAACATAATGCTAACTTTTAATTGACTAATGATAATTCATAACTGAACACAGTTATAGTCTAATAGCTAACTAATTGACTCTTGGAACTTGATTTTCATACAAAAACTAACAGCAAGCTATATAAATGTGACAGGTATTGTTTCCGAATGACTTGTTGGCTAGAGAGAAATATGGGTGTGACTAATTAATATTTCTCAACTTAATACTTGGTAGACTCATACCTATTCATTATTCAACTCAAGCCCTGAAGAGAAGGAAGAATAATGATACTCTAGTTGAATGTAGTGGCACTCATGCCACCTTTTCAGTCGGTATATAGTTTTTTTAGGTAAATAATAATTGGAGCGAACTCAGAACTGCATGTATTCACCTAAGGGCTATATATCGATCAGTACGCACCTCCAATTCTATCTTTTGGAAAGACCTTTCCAAAATATAATTTTATATTTCGGAATAGGTACAGGAAGCAAATGGGAGGTGCAAGAAGTAGTTGACCAGTATGACTCTTATGGGACATGTACCTGTGGCTCTTTTCCAGATTGGCTTCTAGTCCATAATAGTCATTACCTCGAGTGGCCCATTCTTTTTTCTAGCTGGTATATAGAGAAAATCTTAGTGTTTTGTGAAGGGAAAGGATAACATATTAACATGGGAACAGTTTTGAAATTTTCTAAATTGTAGTGTTTACTTTTTAACTTACACATGCTGTTGTACTCTATGATTATTAGTCTATGACCCTTTAATAGAAGGGAAAAACTATTCAGAGACTTTTCTAGACAAGCATTACATACACCCATACAGAAGGAAGAGATGGAAAACAAGGTGAAAGGATCGTTTATGTAATTTGTGTATATAGTGTTATGCGACTCAAGTCCATGCAATTTCTGCATGTGATATGTAAGTACAGGTAACTTACTTTTTTTTTTTACACCAAAGGTAACATAATTCTTAATTAATTGAATGCATGCATTCTATCTAATGGTTTAGTTTTCCTTTCCCTTAAATACGTTCTGGTAATCAAAATGTTTTATTACATGAAATTCGCACACACAATATATCACAACTGGCATTTTAATTTGATCATGTGAACATTTGAGGTGTCAGTTGTGGATGTATTCACAATTGTTCATGAGACCTCACTTAGGAAGCAAATTTTAGTACATTAAGGTGTCAATTGTCATTGTAGTGTTAGGAGATTCATGATGTTTTCAAATTTCAAATATCGCAAGCATTGAACTCAGATGTTTTCAAGCTCAAGACTGTCACCAACCATAGTATCACTAATATTTACATGGGTAAATAGAATTCGGACATTTTAGTTGATGTCAAAATTTAGAACTTTGTTGTATTAGTATGCGCTGTAGCTATACGCTGTTCATCACTTTTCTTATTCAGACACAACTAAAACAAACCGTGAGGCACATTAGGTGCTTCTTGGTTAAAGGACTGAACATGAGTCACATGACTACAATAGCTTAGTTGCTATGTTGCTACAATATATAGATATACTAACATCTGGATTGATTCTGTTTGTAGAGTGTTACATACATTGTCCTGTGTTTCATGTTTCAGAATGATGCAAGCACTTGGCACCTTAAAAAGAAATCAAACAAGTACATTGTTGTAACACTTGAAAAACAAAGAATGGCCCAGCCAAAAAGAGTCTAAAAGGTTTCATCGCCATATATGAATTTAAATTATCTGACAAAGTATGCCTAAAGCTCACACTCTATCGATGATTGATTGCACTGAAAACAAGCTACATATATTGAAACTTTGTCAGCGCACTCAACACTCATGTACTATTAGTACTGCCTACTTTTCAAGGTGCAAAAGGAGAAATTCAAGGCTTTATGTGTGAATAAACAAGGCAAATTAAATTATTCTTGGTTTTCACTTTTCACTTAAAAGTTAAAACCAACACTCAACCCATAACTTTTGAATGTTAGACAACAAACAGTTTTTAGTAAATAAGAGATTGAGCATCTGATTACAATGGAGGCTTTTTGACCAACTGGGGGTAAAAAAATAAATTAATTACTATTTGGGGTTGATATTTAAAAAAATTACAAAATAAGGATAAATTGTAATAGGCGATACAATTTTTCAATTAGAAGTCGTAATACCTGTTACGAATTCTATTTTTTTTCGCTTTTTTTTTTTTTACTAAAGTCGTAGGTGTGTTTATGATTTTGAAGTCATAAATATATTTACGACGGACTAGTTTTGTTTTGTTTTGCTTTTTTTATAATTAAATATGAAATTTGCACATTTTAAAGTCATGAGGAATCACACGATTTTAAAGCTTGTCCTTAAAAACTTACTAAATGCACCCCTTGTTTGATAAGTTTTTCGGAAAAATTGAAACTTTTTAATTGCACCTCATTTTTATTAAGCATACTTCAATCTTTTCTTTTAAATCTTAAATTCTAAACTGTATATTTTTAAACTCTACCCCTAAATGGTAATTAAATTTCATGTTAATTAAGAAAGGGGGTAAAATAAAAATTTAATTACCATTTGGGAGTATATTTTAAAAATATTACCATTTGAAATTTAAGATTTAAAAGAAAAAATTGGAGTATGCTTAATAAAAACAAGGTGTAATTAGCAAGTTTCAATTTTGCTGAGAAGATTATCAAACGGGGGTGCATTTAGAAAGTTTTAATGGACACGACTTTAAAGTATGCATATTTCAAATTTAATTATATAAAAAAACATAAAAAAAGCAAAAATAAAAAATAAAACACATCAAAAGCCGTAAAAATACCTACTACTTCAGTAAAAAAATAGAAGTCGTAACAAGTGTTACGACTTCTGATTTAGAAGTCTACACCTTTAACTACTTATCACCATTTGGTAATTTTTTCAAATGTTATGCCCAAATGGTAATTAAAATTTTTTTTTATCCCTGTTGCTCAAAAAACCTACAATGGAGATAATGAGGCATGTCAAAAACGATATGTTGAGTAAATTAGGAAGGATACAGAGAAAGGTATGTAGTAGTACAAGATAAATGATAAGGGAAGGGTAATGATCAGGCTACCATTCTTTGTAAAGTATCTTCAAAACTGCTTAGAGGTGACTGGATTCCTATCAGAATTATTGCACCTCTAGTTTCACTTTCACATTGCAGATAAAATTGATCAAGGCATCTCTACCATGGCATCTCAAGTCTAAATCTCCAGTGCGGCTTAAGACTTGTTCATTTTGGCTTCTTGGATGACATAGAGAGCAATCTCAAAAGAAGAACTTGTTTTTCATTGCTCAAGGCCAGATATTTGAATGTACAAGGGAGTATTATAATTAATGTCTCAGATATGTAGCAGTCAATACAAATACGATTTTTTTATATTTTATTTTTAAAGACAATGCAAGTATTTAAGTTGAGAACATATTTCATTTCTCCTATATTACTCTAGATTACATTATATCGTCCATGCTTCAAAATTTAGATGTTAGTATTTCTAATTAAGAGAAGAAGAAAATAAAAATAAAAAAAATATATATATATATATATATATATATATATATATATATATGTGTGTGTGTTTGTTTTAAAGGGTTCACTGTTTGGTAATTTATGTCAATGTTAGTGGATTTTCTTATGGTTGTACACATTGACATTATTATTATTGAGCCCTATAGATCATTGTCAAATATGTATGTTATGTTTGAAAAATTTAGTTGAAAAGTTACTTGAAAATTGAAAGCTAATAATTGGAAGCTCAAAAATTAGTTTATTAAAAATTAGTTGGATCATTGGTCATTCCTTGTATCGAAAGTCTTCTTGGCAATAAATCCAAGTGACGTGTCATGTGGATGGAGCGACGGTGCAAGTATCTGGAGCATGTAAGGTCTAAGGGCCACCATTAGGTATTCGTGGATGATAATGACTTCCGCTCAAGGGGAAGACTATCATAAGAAAAAGACTCACACTTGAAAGGAAAACTGTTGGAGGACAAGTGTGAGATAAAATCTCACATCGGGTATGAATAAGAAGGTTGATCACCATATAAGTGAAGAAAATACCCATAAATTTAAATCTTAAGATTTTAGGTTAAAGTGTGATATAAGGTTCACTTATATGGTTGCTCATAATCTATTGGTACAAATCTCCCTAGTATTTACTCCCCTCCAATGCACAACAAATTGTAAATGTTCAATAAAATTAACTATTCTTAAAATTGTTGTCGTAGACCTAAATCTTTAAGCATATATCCCAATCCATATTTTTCAAAAGATTGATTTTGATTATTTATCTCTTAAATTTGGATAAATTTTATCGTTTTGTAATAATTATCATTTTTTTATTTTACAACATGATTTTGAATTCTTTTTTTACTTATTCAAGATATGAAATTTGTCTTATTAGATTCACTTATATGATAACTAAAATTTCAAATAATCTTCAAACCAAAAAGAGCTGTAAACATAATAAAAATTGCATAAAAATTAAATGAGTACAACAAGCAACTAAAAAAAATATAGTTTGATAATTTGTTATCTAAGATTAAGCTACTTTTTATTTTTAAGAACTTATATTAATAAATTTGCGTAGCTTTTACTTAAAATTAAAAATTAAGTTAAGTTAAAAATTAGTTGGGTCAAACGTATCCTAGTTTATCTTTTGTTTTCATTTTTGATTTATATACTTTTTCTTATAAAATTATTGTATTACTTTCACTTTGTTTTTTTAATTGTAAAAAAAATTATGAATTCTTAAAAACACGAAGCAATCAGGATTTGTTTGGTGGTCTTGAATCTTGATATACGAAAGATATAATATGACATGACAGCTTATTTTGTTTGTCTTCAAGACCAACCCCACCCAAACAGGTGAAAAGTGAGAGAACTAAAGAAGAAGAAAAAAAAGAAAAAAGAGTGAGTGAAGACACGAGATGTGCAAGTGTGTGACCAAGATGTTTGAGTGTTTTAGGCACCACAACGATAAGCCATGTTGCAATACTACTATGAAAAGAGTCTTTTTCGCTGCAGCAAATTTCAAATTCCTTAAACTGGAATGTACTTCTTTATCCATTAAAATTTAAATAGGCTGCAACTGCTCCTTTTGTTTTTTGTTCTTTTCCGTTGAACTTCAACGTAGAAAGAATATAACAAAAAAATGCATAGAAGAAAGTAGGAAGACAGAGAAAAGGAAAACTATACATGTATCAATAGCTAGGAATGAAAGCATCAAATAAACAATGAAAGGAAAGAGATCTAATCATTTAAATAACCATAAACCGAAAAGAGAGGAGCTTATTGTTTGTATATTAATTTGATTGATTCATATGCAAAGTGAAGTCGGAGGGTGCATTTTTATGTGCGTGCTTGGACTCGCGAATTATATATGTTAATTTGACAAAATCCTAACTAATTAGTATTTAAGTAAACATATAAGAAAAAATACATTTATGTAATGAGCCTCTTTAAATTTTATACTGGACTTATAACATTTGAATTTAAGTGTACCTATCATGATCCTATTTCTCCACCCCACATATCAAAAAATTATGAGAAGTGCTAGTTTCTAACACTTTTTAAAACACATTTTCTTATTGAAATTATAATGATCATATTTTTCTCTATTTTTTAAAGACGCTGTCTCTTATTGGAATTTACTAGTCTGAGAGAATGAGACCCATAAAAACAATGATTTAAATTTAAACCACGCAGTCATTACAGCACATGTGAATTTCATCACACAAAAAATGTTACTAATATATATCACAAAATTGATTGGTTTTGGATAAAATAGAATAACAAGACATGTGCGTGAGAGAGAAAGAAAAGTGTAATGAATTGAAATCGCAAAGTGAAGTGGCTCTCAGATGGCCACACATCGTGTCGAAGTATGAAACTCCAAAATGTAGAGGCCCTACATCTGCAAATGCAAGTTGGGAAGAAGTTGAGAGGAAAAAAAAACTTGAATTGAAATCACCATAACACCTGCTACGCTGCCAATTATTATGGTCACTTTTACAAGTCACAAATATGCGGTCCCCACCTTGTCTGAAGTTAATACTTAATTTGAAAAATATTAATTTTCAATTATAAATATTTTGTTAATCAAAGAAATTAAATCCACAATTTCTTTTTCTTTTTCTTTTTCTTTCATCACCAAATCAATCTTATATCTCTTTAATATAATTGCTGTACCAAATAAGAAGGTCAATGCATAGTTGAGTTTGGTTAGTAAATTTTTACAAGAGGATCATTAAAAGTTCTAACTCAATATCCCATCACCCTCAACTCTCTCGAGAAATATTTTGTTTACATAATGATGATAGTTTGTTTTGACACTATTTGTATATTATTATAGGAATTATATCTTACAAGCATCTTTAAATTTAAATGGGTACTTAATTACAAAAATTAATTCATAGAGTAATGAAGATCGTCCCTTATCCTATTTATGTATACTCTTTTGATTATAACATTAGTTAAAGTGAGATTTCTAAAACCTTTCATACTAACGTCTATACATCTCAAACATAAAGATTACACTATCAAACATCTATAAATGATTCCATATTTGTCAAATAATGAGTAACATAGGCCTAAACAACAACTATATTAGAATAGGTTCTAATATTATTTTTGAATTTTGAAGTTATACATAATTCAACACCAAAAACTCAATTAAACGTTAAAGACCATCTTTCATTTATATGTTATTTTGACCATGTCACTAATTAATATGTAATATTCAACAAAACTTTTACACAAAGATCATTAACTCAATATCTTATAATCACTCCTGAGAAAATATTTTGTTTAGATAATGATGGAAAATTGTTTAGAATTTTTTATATATATTACTGTAGGAATTATATCTTATAAGTAAAGTAGTATTTTACTAAAAAAAATTATATATTTGATAGTTAATTAAAAAATGTCTTAAAAAATATGTATTTTGTGTTTTAATCTTAAGAAAAGTTATTCATTTTCATTTTTATATTTACTAAAATAATATGATTTTAATATTTTACTATATATTTTTTGTCTTTAGTATGGGACCAAAAATCCATTATTTTTAAAAATACAAAGTATAAGAATAAAATAGAATTTTATAAAAATTAAATTAAAATTGATAATATTTTTATAATTTTTCAAAATGAATCACTAACTCGATGATACTGCTGTAATATTTTTGTGGATGTTAATCTCCAACTCTTTACTTGGATTTTATATATAAATAAAGAAATATTTTTACTTTTTCCATTCAAGAAACATATTTATTGAGATAAACCAAATTTGGATGTGTTGAGAAATCCGTTACATGAAACCAACTCCACTCCACATTGTTAGCTTCGTAACAAATGAGCCCAATTCATAAACCCATTAAATGGCCCATAGATTCATGATCACCCTTGACTCTTTCAACCCGTGTGTAACATCATCAGCAACGGTTAAATTGTGCCATCACTTACCAACAATTTGTTGTTCCATCACTTGAGCACAAACTCCAAAATCTAAAATCAAATACAAGGAACAGCAACGTTAAGATGAAGCCTTGTTTTAGGCCTTTAAAATTGTAAATTCAATTAAGAAAACCAAAACAGGAATGTCAAAAATGGTTTTTGGTGACGACAGGGTATCATGTCCTATATGGCCTTCCTTTTCAATAACCTTTATGTCCTAATGAGTCATTATCTGGTCTTCATTTTATATATCAACATAGAAAAATAAGGGTTTTTATTTATACACCAAATTTTGTAGTAACTGATACAAACAAATACAAACCTTTTTTTTTAAATAATGAAATGAACTCACAATCTGCCATTCGTCATGGAGATAGTCCACATATGAAAGTGGTGTACAATCAATCTCCCAATAGATACATTTTCTTAAAAATATTAATAACAAATTGAGATTTATATCTTGGAGGATAATTGAGATTTTATTAGATAAAGTAAAGCAGCCCATAAAATTGGGCCAAATGGCATGCAAGATTAGAATGATTGCTTTAGGAACAACCATATATAATTTACCCATATTCCTTGTTTAGTAGTTTATATCTGCAAGGCACCCCAAGAGAATTTTTTATGCTGTTGATAAGAAAGCAAGCTTAAATTAATAAATATAATCTTTGAACAACATATGGTTCCCTTATCATGTTGTGGAATTAACAAGGTCAAGCAAAGCATATATTGGTTTTAGATATATACCTCTTAGGTAAACCAGACATTTTCAATCATTTTACGTGAGTGGGTCCATTCCCATGTGGCATATAATTATATCAAATTGTATGAACATGATATTGCAAATATATCTATAAGTTGAGCAAGATATACACTTGCCTAGGTTTGTGAGTAACTACTAATGGCCTACCAGGCCATCCATTTACGTGCTTTTGGGGAATATATGAGCGACAAATATGTCTGACAATGGCCTATCTAATTTGGCTATGTGCTCAAATAGTGAATGACTTTTTCTTCAGTGTTGTGTTGGTTGCTTATCTTATGCATTCTGAAGATGGAAAATATGGACAATGACCCATACTTTTGCTCCTTATGACTATATATGCAGTTATTTTGTGATGTATATTAATTTGATGGATTCATATTATATTCCTCATTGGTTGATTGGTTGTATCAAAGAAGAGAGTCATAACTTACACGAATTTAGTTGAGATGTTCCCCTTTGTATATCAAAATTCAGTTTAGAATTAAAGATTTATTAAAGGTGATTAGCCATACCTTCTGATAGAAATTAGTGCATGTTTAATTTTCCATTATAAAATTATTTTTGCACAATAAACATTTTGTCAATGAATTAGAATCATTGCTTTTGCATTTATTTAGTTTTTATCATTTGGATTTATATTAAAATGTGTGTTACAGAACTTAATCATTAAGAAAATTGATAAATATTTCACATTAAAAGAAGAAAAAAATGTATTTCATTTAACATACAGTAACATTATAAGCAAGGGCAATGCATGAAAGCTTCCAATTTGGTACAATGATATTCTGCTGCCGAACATAAATTTTACTTGCCATTTTGTTTTCGACACTAGCATTATTTAGGGTGATTTCAAGGATCTGACCCCTCATCTGCATAAATATATAAATACAATACCCGCACTATCAAGCATTCAATTATAGGCACCAGGCTTCAACTGTAACGACTAGACTAGATGGAAAATGACACTCAAAGTACTGTATTCTGTTTCCCTCACTATTTTTTCCTCTTATTTAATTAGCATTTTTCATTATTATTTAGCAAATTGTCTTTATCTTTATCCAATTGTAGGGTAGACCTTTCAAATAATGAATTCACAAAATATTGTTTTTAAGAATTTCCTTTATCTATAAAATGAACTGAAGTGTTTGCAGTTGAAAAAAAATATCAAGAAACACAAAATGTAAATATTTTAAGAAGAGTTTATCTCCTAAGTCTCCTCCTCTCCTTTATCTTTTACAATTGGTATATGAGCGTATGGTTTAGGACATGCCTACTTGAGCTAGTGCATAATTCAAGTACTTCGAGGACCATATTAAGAGTAGAGTTCACCAGTCTAGGACAGTGATGGTTGTTGGTATGAGATTAAGTTAAATTTGTTTAGTGTTGATAGCCAATAAGAGAGTATTATCATTTTATCATAAAGACACAAGTGTGAAGAGGGATCAAAATATATCAATATATATAACCTAAAATGTTATATATTCATTCTCATCTACTGATTTTAGGTTAAATAAATTGATATGCGAATTTTTATATTAAATAGAAAGTACATTTTGAAATGAATATATACTGCTTAAACATTTATTTTTATAGAAAATATTTAATTTTATCAACATAATTATATATATATATATATATATATATAACTTGTTAATATACACTCACTTTTTTATTTTTAATTAGAGCTGAATATATTAGCAAATTATATTATTTATATGCTTTAATTATAACTTGTTAATATACTCAATTAAAAAAATGAGTGAATGTACATTAGAAAAACCCAAAGACATTTGTTCAATATATATCCAATTTAACTATTTTTTTATAAAAATAAAATATTCGTAATCAAATTTCATTCATATATCAACATTTTCTAACGTACTCACTTTTTTAGTATAAGTATATTAAAAATCTATATTATTAATGTATTTTAATATAATATATAATTATAACTTATTAATATATTTGTACTTAAAAACAATTGTGTACATTAAAAATATGAATTCAATGATATCGTTATGTATAATATCCAATTATAAATTATCATTTGAATTATTTTAAAATAATTATTTTAAAAATTAACAAATTTACCATTTATAATGAATTGTAATAAGATAGTGGTTTAAAACTGTATAATTTTTTTCTCTAAAAATATATATTGGACACAACGTGGCTGCTAAGGTCAACTTTGCACCATTTCTATATTCGCCTATCTCTTCCAAGATTTTATTTAATTTCTTATTGTTTTATAATAATAATAACTTTTGTTATTATATTAATTTATTATTTTACATACACAGATAAATTTGATTTGTGGGAATGCATGAGTTAAATTACTAATTAGTTTATAGATTGGAACCAAATAAGCTTATCTTCCATCAGTTCCATGCCTACTTTTCCTGCTTTATTAGCATATATCCTCCTATATAAATTAGTTACTGCTAATGAAATGAAAAAGTATGGTCCTTAAAGATATGTTTATTGGGAAATAAAAGTATGTACAAGAAAAAAAAATGATCATTTTGATATTTGTAAATTTTGAAGGAATGTAGGACCTGCTTAATGCAATTTTTAAGACTTCTCACCTAACCAATTAATTAGTGCAACTTTTTCCTGAAGTCGCACAAAAGTGAAACCATGGTAAAATAAAAGCATTTAATTTGCATCTTTGAGAGCAAAAGATGAGATTTTTTTCAAAAAGAAAATTCAATAATTTCAGTACACATCAACAAAAGATGTTCACTAAAGAGGCATCAGTAGTATTGCATCCTGGAAAAATAAATCCAAGGGCTTAGTGGCAATAACTTAATCCATTGAACATGATTATGCATCACTAATTGCCCCACTTTCCCTTTTTAATATGTTAATCATGAAAAGATTATAAAGGTGCTTATTTTTAATATTAAACAATGCAAATGTTATAAGTTTGATGTTTGAAAAAATCGCAAATTAGTATAAAAAAATCACAAATTAATATGTGATGAACTGTATACATGTTATTTTTTTTTATAAAAAAATGTATATTACATGTTGATTGTAACTTCTAACACTTTGTTTTTTTTAATTATGTGTTTAGTCTCTAAAATTTGGAATAAATCAAATTTTTTAAATTAAAAAATAAAATAATTCCTCAATTTTTTTAAAAAACATGTTTATTAGACAACTTTAACACAAGTGGCATAAGCCTTTTGTTAATTATAAGGTATAAGGGGCTTATATTTTTTGCACTCAACTAATACTTCTCCCATCAGTTGATCCATTTTAATATAAAGTAATAGTTTCATTTACAATTTCATCCCAACCTATAAATCAAACTCTAAACTTTAATTAAAAGACTCATCTACCAATTATAATACTTTATTTTTACTGCATATATTATATTTTTACCTACAATGGACTTTAGCACATGGTGAAAATTTGTGCTTCATAATAGAGAATCTGAAAATTGGATTTGGATTTCCTCATACTACTTATAAAAAAGAAGAATGAAAAAGCAAAGTTAATTATCGTCTGTATAAATAATGGCTATATGCTATTAATATGATTGGATGAATATTTTTTTTATTTTGTTGATTGCTATATTATAAGGAGGAAGAAAATGGGGGACATAAGACCCACAATTTTTTATATTAAAAAAAATACTATCTTCCTCCCTAATGAGTTATAAACGGAGGGGAGCATGTCAAGGGAAAGAAATAGTTACATGATCCGAAAATATGTAGTTCCGGTCAATTTTTTTATTATACGTTCTTTTTTATAAATAAAAAATATTAATTACTGGTTATGTATAAATTGGTTGAAACTATGTAATAATTTATTGTTAAGGAGTTTTACTTTCTTCTTTTTGTTTAAAAAAAACAGATTTTTTTTACATATATAAAAATAAATATACAAAACAAGAAAATAATATAATGAAAATTTCAGATTTTTTAGCTAAATTTGAATTTTTCAATTAGTAAAAAAAAAGTTCTTTTATTACATCTATTTATTTCTTTTTACTTTTCTAATCATTTAAATAAGTAGAAAGAAACTTGTTCACTGCTTATTTATATTTTTATCTATTTAAATAAAATATTAATTTTTGTTTTATTTATATCCCTTCTATTTATTTTTCATATTTTTTTTTATTTCTCTCCTCATTTAAATAGTGAATACTACTAAGAATTCAAATATCTTGAAAACATCACTTATGGGAAAACCATACCTATAAGACATATTAAATAACAGAAGTTGGATAAATTATTATGATAATCACTGATTATTCTTATCATAGAATAATATTATTTATTAGTTAATTATTTAACTACTTTTAATGTTTTTTAAAAATATCTAAAAATATTCTTCACAAAGTGAGGGCCTTATCCACTTTGAGTTTGGCCCACCCCGCATGCCATATATACGATTAGAGGGGCTTTGTTTCATGTAGATATTAATTTCAATATATGTAAGGAACACATTGGTTAGCATGGAAACTCAACTTCAAGTTGGACTAGCATGGCAATGAGTTATAAAGATCAGGAAGGTGAAATGTTAACTTTCATTAAAAGGGACGTTGTGATTGCATCTACAGTCCATAGTAGTACACTTAAAATCCAAAAACAAAACCAAAACATCCTATAGATGGTGTTGTATTAATGGCAAAATAAAAAATACCTACCACACGCCACAGAACTGAACTTAGCAGTTATATATATAGTTTAAAACTTTAAATATCGTTTATTTGATATTATCGATGAATGCTGGGTCAGAGTTCTTGTGATCAATTACGACGGGTATATCATATCATTCATTACATTTACAAATTTGTGCTGCATTCAATTACACATGGATCGGAGCAGTCATATATACATATGAACAATTTCATTGAACAGAAATATATAAAGCTCTACAAGAAATTAACAAATTGAATTTTTAGTCATGGAAAACTTTTTCAATCTTTTAAAGACATAAATAATCGAATCCCCTTTTCACATCAATTTTTATTTTTTTTAGTTGCTTGTCGAAATATATTGGTATCATGCTAGCAAGACTTCACTTCAATTCCTTCACCTCCTAAATGTTCTTTCTTTCTTTCTTTTTTCTCTTTTTCAAAACAAAAAGAGAAAGTGAGAGATTCAAATGTTGAAATCTATGAAGCTCAACTGCATCCCTTTAGCTTATCCTCTTGATTTTCTTTTTGCCACACCAAATGTAACACCGCAGCGTTTGTAAGGTAAATGAAATATCCCTTTCATCTTTTTCTCCCTTTTCCTTTTTCTTTCTTTCTTTTGCTTGTTTGGGCAAAAAGATCCCATTCAATTCTTGTTCCCTAATTCAATTTAAGTTAATTATACAATATTACTTGTATATATATTATTTATAAGAATACTATAGCAGTATTATTTTTCTTTGACATTCTTACAAAAAATAATTATCTCTATTATTACTTGTCATATTTTATCCCAAGCTCCTCTTTCTTCTTTTCCTACTTTTCCCCAATTGCAAAACTTATGTTACAAATCTGAAATGAAAATAGCATTACTTTGTTCGTAAACCATTATGTGAGTGTGGTACAGAGGGCACACAAATCGAAATATACCATTTTATATAAGTAACGTGATTATAAGATATGAACATTAAATGTATAAAAAAATAATATCAATGTTAACTTTGTCTCCTGTCTCCTCAAAATGAGAAGAATTTAGTGGCTGGGAAATTTGTACTCAAGATCGTACACAAAATTATAACAGGGATGTGTCTTTACTCTTTTACTGTAAATATGATGAGAAATTGACCCGACATGCGTACAATTGTGGAGTCCTCCTCTATCTAATAACCCTTGTTTTCACCATTTTAACTCTCATAAACGACAATTTGCTCCATCATTTCAATTACTTACATTCGGCCTAACTTTCCACGCTCATGAAAATTTGAGATGTCTGACTAGTAAAATGACCCATAAGCTACCTAGACTATCATTACAGTATGAATGAAGTCCATTAGGGCATCAATGATCTAAAATTTATCATCATTGTTACAACAAAAATCATTATGGGTAAAGGTAACTATTTTGATGAATTTCACAAATTGGAGAAAACAAAGTAAGGGCAATGTTTAATTGCACATCAGAAATGGAAGGACAATGTGTAAAATTACATTGATATGTAGAATAGAATGTAAATAAGTAACATTTGAACTTACATTAATTATGAGTGCTCTCCCTCAAGGAAATGGAACCACTAAATGTGTAACATGAAACAAATCAATACAAACGAAACCAAAAATCAACATTTTCAATTTTATATTTGTAATTAGTTTTTTTGTTAATTAAATGGTAATAGTTTATTAATTAATCCATCATCTTCTCTCTTCTTTCCCTCACGCCTTTGTTGCTCCATTCTCAAACCATGTTATGCTTTCCACCTGAGAAGACCTCTATCCCAACCTCCGATCAGATTCATGTGTGATTAGTGAGATTAATTAATTTCAATCAACTAATAAAAATTACAAATAAATAAATTTTTTATCCATATAAAATTGAAATATTCGATTTTAGTCCTTAAAAAAAAGTGTGTCTTTAATCCCTACAAAATTTAAATATACATTATTTTAGCTTTGAGTTAAATTATGACATTTTAATTTCAGGAGGACTGAAAACTTACAAAAATACAGTTTCCACCCCCTGATATTTACCTTTATTAAATACATTTGTCATTTTCTGCTGTGATTCAATTATAAGAATAAAAAACAAATATGATCACAAATAGTACTACAACAGAATAACAAGAAGAACAAAAGAGTGGGAGAGATTAAAAGCAGACCCATAAAATGGAGGCATCTCGAGGCCCCCCGCTAAGACTTTTTTATTTATTGGTCTGTTTAGAATTTAGATAGTCTATGGTTATAATAAATCTTGAGTAACCGCATAAGTGTTACCCCAGGTTAAACTTAAGAGTTAATAATAATAATAATAATAATAATAATGTGTATACAAGCATTTATATTCTAATTTAATCAAGTCATACATGATTTCAATCGGATTAGTTTTGGAAATAAAATAAAATATATCAAAAAGAGAATAGTGTGCTCAGTATCAGTATTTACAGTCCGACGAAAATTAATCACTATTTTTGCGAGACTATTTTATATTAATATCATGATAAAAAAATATTCTAATATTAATAAAAACATATTAGGAGTATGTTAGTATTTTAATTTCTGTTTTTTAAAGGGTATTTCAATTTTTGTTAAACATAAATTATCTTAATTAAAAAATAGTTCAATTTTCCCCGAAAAAAAAGTTCAATATCAAATTATTAGTGTGTGGTGTTTTTATTATTTAATTACCCATATCATTTTATTTAATTTATTTATTCCATGAGTCTCACTCTTAATTAAATTAGATATTTTCTCTGTTGGTATACGTAAGACTTTTTAAAATTTTATTTGTCTTTTTTTAAAATACTCTTTTTAAATTATCGTTTGTGTTAATCATATTTTTACTAAGATATCTAGTAACTGATCTACAAATGAGTGTGCCTTTTCAATTTTAAAAAAAAAAAAACTAAGTTTTTAAGATTGTTTTTTAACCAATAGATCGAGAAAGTATTTTATACATTGGTTCCTGTTATAACTGTTATAAAATATTGACACGTTTTATTTTTAAAAATTTATAGCTATAACTTTCTACATGGATTATACAAAACTCTCTAAAAAAATAGGTTATATAAAAAGTGACCTTCAAGATCAATTCCTTGTATAATTGATATGGAGACTAAAGAGTGTTACAAAACCTCAAATTTATGATTTTTCTAAACCTTTTTCACTTTCATATAATACAACATTTTCGACTTGCACTCGCACCTTTGCCTCTTTCATTGAGCTTGAGCAAGTGTGTTCTTGTCGCCATTTACATGTTGTAGACTGTGATTGAGACTCAAACTATTAAGGTCAATGCACTTGCCGATGTTTATTCCTAGAATTAAGTTCTACCACCAATAGAGGTAATATATGAATTTAATTGTATGTATTTGTTCGAAAATAATAGGTCTATGATTTATTTTAAAATTCATATAGAGTACACTGAATGTTAATATTGAGAATGAAAGTGCTAATGGTCGAATAGTTACTTTTGTAAACTTTTAACTGAAAAATTAACAAAATTAAATAAAGAATTTAAAAGAAGAATTCTAAAAATTTAAGAGATCAAATGCAATAGAATTTTTTTTGAAAAACTAAAACCAATATGGTAAATTATATTGAAATGCGGTTACGCAGTTTTTCTATTTTAAAGTTCACACCAATGCAAAACTAATAATACAAGTGAAAAAGATAATTTATAACTAATATTACGTTTAATTCGAATAAAACTTAGCTCAAATATTATACTGAAGATGATTTGTCAAATGGTATTAACATTTTTATGACTTCATTTTTTTTATTGTTTAATTTCATACATTATTAATGGAATAAAAGTTATGTTATTAATATGATTATTATGGATATAATATACATGAGGCGAGTCTCATGAATTGAATTTGTATACCTTCCAATCATTCAAACTATTATTTTTTTTGACAATCAATCATACAAATTATCAAAATAGTATTTTTTTATATAAATATAATCTGATAGGTAGTAAGGTAAACCATTGGTTCGATGGACACGCGTCGAATACTTTAGGCGCACACATCTATGACAGCATGGACTTCACATACACGCCATAAAGATCTCCATCTCTCCCTCCACTCTCACGCATCATTAGTTTTTGTTTCTTGTCCGATTTTAAACCTCCGGTAATTAATTAATTATTTTCTTTCGTTAGAATAAAAAAAGCAATATGATCCATCAATCAGTGAATCGAACGAAGGGTGTTTATTTATTACAAGAAAAATATTTTATAAACACCTCTAGAATATTAGAAAAATAAAAAATATAAATATAATAAAATTTATGTTATAATAAATAAAATAATCGAAAGAATCGATGAAATATTTAAAATTAAATATATTTAGTATTATTTTTCTTACAGCAAAGGGCACCACCGTAAATTCACTCGAGAAGAAACAAGGCAATCATTCTCGACACGCGTCGTTCAGTGGGAGAAGCTTTCGGTGCAAACCGGGTGCGGTTAGCAAACAACGTTGTCCAAATGACCGATGCCACGTCGGGCACACGTGGCGAGAGAGTCCAAGTCAGCAACCTTGACTCGTTATAAAACCCCAATCTCACCGAGTCACCTAATCTAGAACGCTTTCATACACACAAAAGAAGAAAAAAAAACAATAACTAAACAAAAACCATATTGTTTTTTAAAACCTCTTTTTTCCTTCTTCTCCATCGCCGCCGGAGAATGAACATTCCGGCGACCCTAACTTCCCCGTCGATGAACAATGCTCGTCTCTCTGACCACCGTCGCCACGTGTTCCACGAAAACACTCACCTCCAAAAAACCTTCACTCCCTTAGCCTAGAAGAAAGAAAAAAAAACCGTACATAACTACATAAAATCCCTCTTTAATTATTTTTTCCTTTTTTTTTAAACCTTTCCTCTCTTAAGAACACGCCGAATCCGTGAGTTATTATTGACTGGTGTAGGAACTAGGAACAATGAAACGATGAATGTGTGTTGACTAGGGTTTTTCCCGTTTATGGAAAAAAAAAATAGAAGCTCTGAGAAAAAAAATTAGAAGCATGGCTCCGATGAAGGTTCAACCAATTGCAATTGACATTGATTCCGAGAAGGTGAAGGACACAGCGGCGGCGACGGCGGTTGTGGTTCGGAACGAGTCGGTGCTGAAGTCGCGCCTGAGAAGGTTGTTCGTCTTCGACCGCCAGTTACCGAAAAACAACAACAGAGATGTTGCAGAATTCGAACCGAGCTCGGTGTGCTTGGCCAAAATGGTGCAGAATTTCATGGAGGAGCAGCCACTGGCGCCACCGAAATGTGGTCGCAACCGCTGCAACTGCTTCAACGCCAATAGCTCCGACGAGGACGATTTCAACCTCTTCGGTGCTACACCGGCACCGGAATCATCCAACGCCGACGCCACTGAATCACTCAAGGTATATTCAATTAAATAAACAAAAACTAACCAATTTCATTCCTAATCCAATTTTTTAATTTTTAATTTGCATAAAGCTATAATAATTCTGTGCTGTGCTGTGCTGTGCTGTGCAGAGCCTGACCCCCTGCGCGAGTGTCGGCGAGAGGAACCTGCTAGCTGACGTGGCGAGAATTGTTGAGAAAAACTGCAAGTCGTTTAAGCGAAAAGACGATTTGAGGAAGGTCGTCGCAGAAGCACTTTCCTCTCTCGGTTACGCTTCCTCTATCTGCAAATCGAAGTGGGAGAAAACTTCCTCTTGTCCTGCTGGTATATAATAATATATTCAATTAACTTTGAATTTGAATATTGATTTGAATTTGACTTGGTGTGTGTTGTGATTTAGGTGAGTATGAATTCATCGATGCGATTGTGGAAGGGGAAAGGTTGATTGTGGATGTTGATTTTAGATCTGAGTTTGAAGTAGCGCGATCGACGGGAACGTACAAGGCGATGCTGCAATCGCTGCCGTTCACCTTCGTCGGAAAATCGGAGAGGCTGACAGAGATCGTGGCGATTGTTTCTGAAGCGGCGAAGCAGAGTCTGAAGAAGAAAGGGATGCACGTTCCGCCGTGGAGGAAACGCGATTACATGCTCGCGAAGTGGCTCTCTCCGTCTAGCATTAGGGAGAAGGAGAAGGAGAACAAGCAACCCCCGTCCTCCTCCGTGCAAGTCGCCGCAGCCGCCGCCGTGCCGGAAACGGTGTCCGATGGTGACGCGGCGTCGACTACGGAGAGCGATTGCGGTGAGTTGGAGCTGATTTTCGGCGGGGAAATGTCGCCGGAGACTGAGTACGGCGAGGTTAAAGCGGAGTCGGCGGTGGTGACGACGCCGGCGTGGCAACCGCCAGCGGTGAAGCCGAAGAGTGTTGAGAGAGGGACTAAGGTAGTGACCGGATTAGCCTCTCTTCTCAAGGACAAACCATAGAACAACAAAAAATTTTGTTATTTTTTTAATTCTGGATTTTAAAAAATTAAAATATGAAGAGAAAATATCGGATGAGGCTCTCCTCTTTTTCTTTTTTCTTATTAAGTATTTTTGTTTTCCCTTCTTTTGTTTGTAAGGGGAAGTTTGTAAGAAGTAACTTTTTTTTTTTTATCTTTTTTTAATTTTTGGTTCACACCAATGTAGTGTAAGAAGCTGCTCTATGTTTTGTAATAAAATAAAATAGCTGAAATTAAGAAAATCTGAAGTTGAGAGAAAAACTGGAAAAAGAAAAAAGAAAAACCACCTGAGGATGCATGCATGGCTCCCAGAGATTCTTTTGCTTCGATTTCCCAAATGTCAGTACTATGCTTCTGCTATGATCAGTATTATTTTTCTATTTTTTTAAATTGTTTTGAATAGTAACTGCTTTTTAGTTTTTACTTTCTTTTTCTTTTAACTTCGGTGAGTTTTGTGTTGGTTTGGTTTATGATTGAGAAAGTGCAGGGAGGAGTTACAACTTACAACCTGCAATTTTTTTTTTTACAACGTTATGGTCCCTTGAAAGGAGACAAGGGAGGTTGGAACTTTTCTTTCTTAATTTTTCTCATCTTTTCATGCACACCAGATTTATTACTTAAACTAGTTCCCCTTTTATAAAACCAATAAAACTATTTTTTTTATTTATCGAGAGGATAAAGATCCAGGAGCATTTGAAAATGTAAACTACAAGTCAATCAAATTTATGTTGTGTAATGACATATGTTTTGATTATACTAAAATAAAAAATTTGGACAAAAAATTTATAAAGTGAATGTGGGTTGGTGACTGTGAACTGATCAAAACGCAGGATGGAGCTGCAGAGATGGAAGAAGGATCGTGGCATCTCGAATTTCGTGAGTATTGTGGAACTTGGGAAGAAATCACTTGAAGGGGAAGAGATAGATAAGATAAATTATTATTGAATTGGTATTAAAAATAATTTTCTTTATTCTTATTTTTATCTTAACACTTTTGGAGTACACAAAAGCAAAAGAGGAAAAATAAAAAAGTGAATATCTCAGCTCCTTTTTCTCACCAAGCAAACCCTTTAAATGAAACCTGACATTATTTTTCAACAGTGTTAATACTTTATAAACAAATATTAAGTAAAAAATAAATATATTTAATTAATTAAAACATAAAACTATTTAATACTTTCTAGACTTAACAAATAAGAAAATGAATAAAATTATTACAAGAGAATTTAGAATTACTTTTCAATTCTGATAATAAAAGTAAACATGAATCCACAGTTTCTCTAAAAAGAAAACTCAGATTAGGTGAGCAGTTAGTTTGACTAATTAAAAAATGATAGGGTCACTTGGGCTTGACAATGGGAAAGTGCCATGGATGGCACAAAATCAGATATGGTTGTAGCAGTACATTATATTTTTGTGACTTCCTTGCCTCCTGCTCTCTATCAGAATCCTTGCGCCACGTACAGTAGTATAATATATTATTACATGAAATAGACATATTTTTTTTTTTTTACAGATTTTGCAAAACTCATTTATGAAGTGATTAGGGTCCATCACAAAGCTCTCCTGTCAGAACAAAAAATACGGGTCCTTTTCCTTCTGGGTTTAAAACTTTAATGAAAAAAAGGCAATTTTTAAAAACTTTGTAATAACAAATACTTATAAAATGATAAATAGCCTCGTGAGAGCAACCCCACACCTAACCCCTAACATAACAATGCTTTTTTTTTTTTTTTTTAGTTTAATGTTTGTTTGTTGCCCATTTGATGGTGAGAGATTACTTAGGAAGTGCAAATTTGATTTTTACGGAGCTTGCCCAACCCACACGAAAAACCAAATCATCAGCATGTGCCGGTGAGCACATCCCTATGGTAAGGGGCTTTTCAATTTTCATACACGCCATTAGATGTTGTTACCCTTTGTTCTTTTGATGAACATGATATGTGATAGTGAATTTTTTTTCTTTACAGAAAATTTGCATAAATTGAATGTGACTCATCAGAGTTAAAACAAATTTCAACACTCAAAAAATATTTATAGAAATATTAATATATTATTCATCAACAAAATTCCTATATGAATAGTAAAAATCAAATTCACATTTTTATGATATATGGATTTATTTTTATTTATTGATCGATTTTTATTGATATACGTGATAATAATTAATTTTGAAATGGAAAAAACAAAATAAGAAAAAGAATCATAATGAAGTGTGGGACAAATGGTGAGGAATGTAACTAACGGAGAGAGAAAGAGTGGGAGATTGAGTTGAGGGGAAAAAGAAAAGAAAGGGAAGAGGCTTTATCCAATCCAATAGTGATTTGACATGTCTCCTTTGTTCGGACGTTTTTTCTTTGTTTATTGCACTGATATGATAAGGATCCACTCTGACATGGCGCTGTGCAAATTATGCATCACCTCATATGTGGTCCATTTACTGTGTTCTCAACTTTTTTTTAAAATAAAAAATTGAATTGCTACAGAATAATTTGAATAGAAATTTATAGGAAAATATCAACGTCTACTTTCTTTTGGCTCCACATGATTGGTATAAATAAAATAGTAAATCCCAACTTTATAAAAAAATAGATAAATAGTAGTAAATAACTATTTTTGGTATATGAAAGCATAATGCCTCACTACAATAGTTTTTTAAATGAAAAAAAAATGTTTTATCATTTTTTTAAACAAGTCTCTAAAAGACTAAAACTAAAAGTTTTCGGTCCTTTAAATAGTATATGCTAATCTCATCACTTAAGTCATATATTTTTCGAATTTTGAACTAATATAATTGATGAATTGCACTTTAAAAACCTATTTAAAATTTTCTTAAATGACAAATGATAAGAAAAGTTAAAAAATAGGATATAAAAGAAAGTAAACTTATGTTTACAAATTTGTATTATAAAGAGATAAAATTAATATGATGTGTTGTAATTGATAAATAATCATACTCTATAAGAATCCATTTGATTTGTTAAAATATAATACTAAATATGATAAAAAGAATAACACAAGATAATAAGATAAAGATATAAGTTATATGACAATTTTTTTTATCTTGTATATTTTTTTATGAATAATAGAAAATATAAGTAAAATTATATAAAATTTACTAAAATACATAATATTAATTATCTTAATACAATTTATACCAAATTAATGTCTTTACCAAAATAAATAAAAAAGAGATTAGAATTAAAAAAAAATATGTTGTTTCTTTTTTTAAAAATGATTGTGTTGGTTAATTACTATTTTTTGGTTATTAAATAGATAAAAAATACAAAAATAATTTGTATTTGGGACAAAAAGTGATGTCATGATTTATGAGTAACAAAAATTAAAGATTTTATCATGTTTATATATACTTGATTTATGTTGTTCCTTAATCATTTTCCAATTCAAACTTAGGAAACAAAAATATTTGTTCTATTCAACATCATATTTTTTAGTGAATCAAATGGATCCTGAATATATGATTAGAGATTTGATTATCGTTTGTGGATGAAAGATTGAGAGAGATCGTGTCAATTTCTTAAATATATTTTAATACTTTGATAAATTAAATTTTTTTACTCTCTATTAGGAAACACACAAGTTCAATTCATTTCAAAAAGTAAGAGAGAATAAAATGGAAAACATATTGAAAATAAATAATATAATGGAGAGAAATGAAAAAAATGTTGTAAAATATCATGTAATTAATTTTAATATATGAATAAGTAATTTTCATTCTTTGAAAATATTACCATTAATTAATTAATTAAATTTCAATATTATTCAATATCGATTATAAAAAAATGAATTTAATCAGCTTACCAACTTGTTATATATATATATATAGAGAGAGAGAGAGTGAATCTTAATTTGCTTATCCACTTGCTTTTAATATTGGTTTAAATATATGTTCAACAGGAGAAAATACGCGTTAAGTGTGACATTGTTTTTTGGTCATATATTATAGATATTCTTTGAAGGTGAATACCTCGTTAAGTGAGGCAATGTTTTTGGGTCATAATAATGGCTTATACAAAGCATAAAGCAAAAGCAATGGTGGAAATGTTATTTTAAATTCCTCATTAACATTATGTGTAGCTGTAGCAAAGAATTTGTCCTTCATAATTCGTCATCCAAAACTTAATTTTGGAGTTTTCTTGCTTCTTCCTTGTTTTACAAATAATCCCACAAGACATGTTCCAAAAAATGACTTGTAAGAAGAGAATTCTTCAACATTTATTGCGTCAAGCAAACACATTATTATATCAATTTACGCAGTACAATCTAAGCTTATTAAAATTGAGATGATTATTAATATGTCAATACGTTGCTTGCATCAAAGATAGTACAGCTTAATTGGTGGTTACGTACTCGTTTATATATATTCTTATGATCCTTTTATGATCTAGGTTCCAAACTTGATGATCACTCATCTTAGTATTTTGTACTTGGTATAATAATATTAGCCAAAAAATGTTGTTTTCGTAGAAGGGTTTTTTTTTTTTTTGCCTGTAGTTTTTGGAAGGAATTTCTAAATAAAATAACGTAATCACTTTTAATCTCAACTAACAAACTATTAGTTTGTTGAATTTTATAACAATCAAGATGAATATTTTATTGATAACCAGTCAAATAGTGCGATCAAATAGAGAGAGATTTCAATTCATATGAAGTTTTTTCAAAATATAAAAGGATCTTTACCAATATAATATAGAGTCTATTTGGATAAGCTTATTTAAAAGAATTTTTAAAATAAGAAAATAAGAAAAAAAATGAAATAAATTTTTCTATAAGTAAAAATAAACTCTAAATTAGTTAATTTTTAGAGACTCATCAATATAATTTATTTAAAAAATGAGATGATATTTACAAATAAGTTAATAAAAAACTCATTTTAGATTATAAAGAAGTTCATTTTATTTTCTTCTTCTAGAAAAACTTATATCTAAACATGTTAATAAACAAAGTCCATAATAAAAGAATTCTCATGCAAGTGGGTCAAAATTTCATTTTAGTTAAAGATTTATTAAGAGATTCATGCTTATGTAATTTATGATTAACTAATTGTGTGATTTTTTTTTACATTGTAATTCAATTTTTACTTGCTTACAAATATTATATTTTTTTTACCTTTAAAATATAATTTGTATAATTTTTTAAATTAGATCTTCTTCTTTTTTTATACCAATTTTAAATTAGATCTTTAAGATCGTAATAAGAAGAAAGTACATTTTCTTTTATGTGAGCTTCACGACTTACTGAAGAGAATACAAGTAGCAAAATAATAGACAACGTTGCATTGGTTAAATCCCAAAATCAAATAATAATCCAATTAAAAGAACTTGATTATACACAAATTAAGCTACCAGAAAAACCTTTTTTTTCATTAGATACGGCTAGAAATCGTTCAAACATTAAGAAAAACAAGTTATGATCAAATATGTACTTATAGAAATATTTATATTCAAAATAATTTATAATAAAAATCTTATTTAAAAATCCCTTTAAAATAATTTCTCTAATAATTAAACAAATCTAAATACGCATTTATGTAATTTGAAATCTAATGTGTAAACTCTTCTACGTGGTTTAATTTGTAGTCAGAGCAAAGTTTTCTATCCTTGCATTTAATTCTAAAATTTACACACATGTAATTTAGTGCAAAAAAGTCATATAGTTCAATTTATTAATATATGATATATTAAAATATTTAACTAATATGTAATAGATTTTAAATAATAATAATAATTGATAACGATAATACATTAAAGTGTCTCTTAATTATATTATATTTATCTTGAGATATTTTGTTCATGATCTCATTGACATAATTAATTGACCAAATAAACTTTACACCAATAAAATCAAAACCGTATCTAAAAATTATTGAGGGGACGAAAGTGTTAGTTGACTTAATTAATAAAATTCTGAACTTGTAATGAATGTAACTAGGTAAGGATTTAATTCTTGCTTTAATCATATCATACGGGAAAGACCCCCAAGAAAATTAGAGAATCATTTATCTTTTACTACTATGACTTGTTACATTAATGAAAAAATATCGCGTTTAGAGTTGTCTTTATACAATTTACCAAGATAAAAAGTTACATTTATGTGATATTTTTTGGTTTGTTATAATATAAAAAAATCGGTTCTTCCACTTATGTTATACTATTTGAAAAAGGTTAAAAACGAAAGTAGAGCAGATATGTTTTATTTTTATTTATGAAATAATATTAAAAACAACTAATATTTTCACCCCCATTTATATCAAAGTGCCCCTTGGTGTATAGTTTAGTTTTCATAAAACTGTTTAATAATTGCTTTGTTTTACCGTAACTGAAGGAATAAGTTTAATACTAGAAAGTAACTAAATAAATCCACCATTTTTAGTCACTTATATTTCAAGGAATTCTTTAATTTTTAATTTTTTTATGAAAATAAACACAGCTTAAAAATCATTTATATTTATTTCCATATTTGAAAACTGTTATATTATATATATTATAAAATAAATTGAGCATTTTATCGTAGGAGTTGGAGGCGCCTATAGTCAATTAATAGGGAAAAAAAATTAACACCATCCAACACATCATATTATCTTGTTTTGGGGATGTCATGTAATGTCTATGAAGCATATGCAACCTTAGAAACAAACGTGCCCCAAATATAACTCAAACACACATATATATATAGGAGCCTATTTCATAATCAAGAGAAAAAGTAGAAATGCAGCGCTCTCAATCAAGTTCAAAAACCAACATTAGATGACCCCACCCCCACAAAATGCTTTTATTCATGTGTAGTGTTATAATATTTTGTTTTTATCATTTTATTGGTATGAAATATTTATAATTTTTATTCATCATTATCTCTCTGTCTCAACAAATTTAATTGATGATCTTTAATAAAAGAATTTCTTTCTAATTATATTTTTTATTCATGAAATTAGATCATAACACCTTATTTAAAAAGGTTGAATCCAATAATATTTTAACCCACAAATACATGAATATGAATTTCACTGTTATTATTATACATACATTTTGATTTTTTTGGGGGTGATACTAAATAATTTATGATTGGTCCTCTCGTGCTATTTAGACCACAAGCTGCAACCCATTTTCCAATTAATGTTACTGGGGAGCCACGACTGAGTACTCATTGAGTCATCATATGCGACAAAATTGATGCCATAGGGGAGAAAGAGACAGCTTCCTCGAATTGAATATCAATAATCAAAGGGCCAAGGACGATCAAATTAATGTGATTCCATTCCACCCCAAACGTAAATAAAGTGTTGGGTAATTTTCAAACTGTTTAAATTATTTATTAAATATTTTTCCAAGATCGTTTATTTACTTAAATAGACAAGTTTAAATTTATACTTAAATTTAGATTTTATCTCACAAATGTGTTAAGTTTAACTTTTGTAAGCTTAACATTAATAGTTTTCAAATAACATATATATATATATATATATATATATATATATATATATATATATATACACACACATACATACTAAATACTATCACTTAAATAATTACGTACAATTTTATTTATTATATTTAACTGAAAAATTATAACTTTATGTATAATAACCTTTATATATATATATATATATATATACACGTTATTTACGTAATAGGCGTATATTAATTATTGTAATTTTTTTCATAGAAATACGGTTATTATATTTATTTCAAAAACTTCATTTTCGATCTTAAATCATCTTTATAAATACAAAATTATAGTATATTATTATGATTTTACTTTTTTTAGCATATATATATATATATATATGTTTAGCACTAGATTGATAAACAAAATTTTATTTTGAAGAATTCAATTAAAAAATTAAGTTACAAATAAACTAACTAGTTTTACATTTAACTTGATTAAATAAATGACTCAAGTGTGTAACTATTTTTTCATAAACCTAATTTTTAATATTGAGTTTGACTGGACTTATTTACACTCTTAATTGATGTACGTAACCTCTCATTTTACTTATTTTCTACAAAACATTTTATCTCTTTTCTGGACAGGCTGTTCTTCCATTATTAGTCTATCCAGAACGGCAAGAGGAGAAACAATTTTATGCGGAAAACCACCATTGATAAACTCAAAACCAATGAGCAGCACCCGCTAATAAAAATGTTGCTTTCTAAATGGACGCAATGAACTAGAAAAAACGAAGAAGAAAGGGTGAAAAACAAAAGTAAGGTGTTGCTAACTTACTTACATTAGTTGGAATAGGGGGCTTTAGATTTTACTTATGGTTACCCTATGAGGTATGTTTATCTTTCTTCTAGCATTGTGCCATAACTTATTTCGAGGTGTAGTTAGCGTGGTAAAGTAGTACTAATCAACATCAAGAAGAAAATAGCATAAGATTCATTAACTTATTGAGCAGAGGACAGCTTGCATCACTTCTTTAGTAAAGTGTATATATCACAGGAATCAGAAACATCCACGGAAAATTAAATTATATATATAGATAAATGAAATTTGCCTTAGGAATTAGGATTACTTGGATCTTGAGATTCTGCATATAATGCTTTCCATTTTATGTTCTGCTGCTCCACTGAAGGAATCCTAGAAACCTGTGGCATAATCCCAATACAGTAAATGACATTTTGAGATGAGAAGCATAGAGAGAGAGAAAATGAATAAAGGGTGTTAGAAAATGAAAAAGGCTTCCACTTCTTTTAATTCATTACTTTATACATATCTGTGCTAGAAGCTGTGTGTGACATAGTGCTAGTGCATCTGTTTTGTTTTGGTTGTCTGTTTGTACTGCCTTTACTCTTTACCATGTTTGCCATAATGAAATGACCATTATCTTCTTTCTTTTTATGAGATTATGCATAACTATTGTTAGGGGTAATCTTATTAGAATTAAATAAAATTATTATGTTGTAAAAAAAATCTTTAAATACAATTACATATTTTAAAACTCAAACTTCAAACTACTAATTAAATAAAAATAATCTCAAATCATCTGACCTATGTGTTTTAGATAGTAAATGATCATTATTTATTAGAAACAAATCTATTCAAATTGAATAGAATTATTATAAATAAGATAATTTTCTCTTCAAATATTTAAAATTTACATAATATTCAAAACTTTAACCAAAGATATTATCTTGTTATCACTTTCATGATTTAGGCCTTTCTTTGCTTTTTTTTCTATTCTTTCCCGTTGCATATGGTTGATGAAGAATATGTTTTCTGCTACTGCGAATATGCCAAAGCAGAGCAAGTCGTGTCACATTGACATGGACCAGAACTATTCTCCAGCTCCTATTATGTTACGCTCTATGGTTTCGGGTACTGCCACTGCTCAGTGCTCTACATACTGAGATATTGATAAGATAACAAAGTTTGAGTGCCCCCACATTATTACACACTATTAAACCATATCTAATCCACAATTGGCTACCTAGGTTTCTAATTTGTCACTAGTGTTGGACATCATCATCTTGTATAGTGGGGGTTCTTTATTTTTCTATCAATTAACATTATTATGCTCCCCCTTGAATTAAATAAAGAAATTTAAAAGGTGTAAGGGAATTTGTTACCATGAAATGTTTTGAGTCCGAGAAATTGTGCTTGAAGCTCTGCTAGGCTGATGTTGAAGTCGTATTGGTTCGGTTATCTCAATCAGATAATGTCAGTTAGTTGGGCCAATTATTCAACATTAATCTGACATTGAAGAAAAGTTCTAGATGTGTTGAATTTCCTTAGAAAGACCAGTAGCTGAAAGATTCAATTTCAAACTTGAAAATCAATGTTATTATTTTATTTTTTGTAACTGAAAGCGATGTAACAAACGTGGAATCAACCTTACACACCATGTTTTCGACGTTGTTGAGCTTTAAGGTTTTTTTCTTCCTTTTTTATTTAATGAATAAAGAAAATGTGTTCACCCGAAAAATTAAATTATTTCATCCTTCTATAAATTTGTGGTTGGTCCTTGGACCTCTCCATTTTTATCTACTAGCTAAGATAAACAAGGGAATACACCACCAAAATGCCTTTTCATGCATCAATAGTTTGTTGGAGAATGGAATTTGGAAATAAGGGAAGATTCCCATGTTCTGATTCCATTTCATCTAATTCAAGATGGATTTTCTTGTTGATTATCTCTTACAAAAGAATTTCTGTCTTCCTATATAACTAAATAGGCCACTACAAAACTAAAGGCTTTATAGTAAATTCCCATGTCAAAATTCAAATCAATTCAAGCGGCTAATAGGTCAAAATTGAGAAGAAATTACAGTGTATGACAGTATGAGCCAATTAAAAGTAAGTGACTAAGTGAGTATAAATGTTGGATAGCATCTTAAATTTGAGTTATCCAATATACACTAGAAATTATATCTATTATTGAGCAGCGAAACCTTAAATTAGCCCCCACTAGTACCTGTGATTTGAAAATCAGAACACCTTTAATTTATTATTAAAAATTATTATTTATTACAAGGATACCCCTCCCATCATACTAAAATCCTAAAACAGATATAGATAAGAACAACGCAGATGTGAACTACCCTTTTATTAAGTTCATTATTAACAGCAAAAGTATAGGGATATGTATGAAATAACATTATTATTGGAACAACTAATGCTACAAGACATGCAGGGTCAAGGAAACTGCCTTTTGCTAAAAATAGTAATCAACATTAGATGCTACGAAAAGCATAAGTTATACATGTATATCAGCTGGCCCATCTACCAGCTGGTAGAGGGAACTATATGTTTTGCATAATTTGGCTATTTCATGATTAGCAACGTAGCAAAGCAATAATGTGTCAATTACATTGCATTTAGCTCTTTCTTGATAAACAAACATATAAGTAGTCCTCATTATTGTTAAAAAATGAGGCTCATCCATCTTTTAAATATTTTCCTCATCTACTCCCGGAGTTATAGCTGACTAGGCAGTGCTGCAAAGGAAAAGATTGGAGAGAAAATGAAAAATCTACATCATGCACACTTTCTCAATCAGTTTCAGCTTTTCAGGTCCCACTAGTCCATTAGACTGTATTAAACACTAATATTCTTCTTCATTCATTAATTTTGGAATCCCAGATGATAAATTAAAATAAGCATGAACAAGTTTTGAAAATTGGTTCAATGATAATTATATGGAGTCTATAACTTTATAGCCATAAGTAGAACTTAGAAGCCCACATATATGGAGCCGGAATGCCAATATTAGTGAGTTTAAGGATCTTACACTAATAATAATGTAAAATTGTTTTGTATTGTCATTTAATCATAATTTATTGTTTATATGACTTTTAAAATAATTGTTATAGAGGTCAATAAATTTATCATACATGATAATTTTATAATAATTTTATAATTATTTAAAATACCGTGTAAAAGTATTTTATACAGTTAGTACATCGACAATTTTCTCTATTAATATAATGTGTTTGTTTCTTTTGGATTCATAGAACTATAGCTTGCACCTGACCCTGCAGCCATGCTGACATTAATACTGTGTACCTATTTTGGCACTTCTGTGTAACTAAAAGCATGGTGTGCACAACCAGCTATCAGTGTTTGCTTTAGGCCTCAATCATACCAGAGAATATTGCAGATGCATAGTCCACAACAAAACCAACTAGTGATATCAAATTTACCAACTCTTGAGAACAACATTAAACAAAGTTTGCCATAATATAATATACCTATGGACACAACTAAAGTAGAGGGCGGTAATTTTATTCTTTTATAAAAACCAATCATCATGTTCATACTACCAAAGAACATGCCAAATCCCACCTTATATTATTAGTTTTCTCCAATGTTTTGTACGTCTCAACTCCTAACCAAAACAGCAACTGGTTGCAACTTTAAGTACCCAAAATGAAGCCAAAAACAAACCCAAAAAGTAGGTCCTCTACGATCAAACACCTCAGAAAAACCTTAAAATATCTAGTTAAGGAGTCCTTGATTGGTTGAACCACTCGTTTGTTCGTGGTCCTTGTAACCATCATAAGCTGCAAGTGTCGTTTTTCCTCTCCTCCTATCTAACTCAAACCAAACCCCTTACTAGAGCAGTAGAGCTACACCAGTCTTTAGCCTAGTCGAATATTTAATTGCATTATTTAAATGTTATTTTTGGTATTCCTCTTGATAGTTGATTTTGTTTCTAAGGACATGATATTCAAACCTTTAATTAAGAGTAAGAGTAATGTATGCACAAATAATGTAAAAGATATTTATCCCGTCTTCCACTCATAAATTGTTACGTAAGATAAGATTGTTAACTTTCATAATTATTATTATTATCTTTATGTTCATATTAATAATTATTTTGTTAATATTGTAAAAAGTATATATTCGTTGACAAATGAATATTAATTAGACCCTTAAATTGATATCGAAAACATATAGAACTCCCATGTGTTGCAAAGGGATGTGTTACTATTAAACTAGAGTAAATATAAATTACTTGTTTACTTTCAGCAGATAGATGAAAATATCTTAGATTAAATTGATTTTTTGGCGTACTATATGAAATATAAAGATAGACAATGGCTCAAAAAATATGGTTAGAGACAATTATAAATCGGAAGCTTAACAGCATTGTCAGAACAAAAAATAACTGTTGGGCGACAACTTGTGGAGTGTAAACAAGTGGACCTTGTTCAATTATAATCACACATTTGAGGCAGCCTAAGGCCCACATGCTTGATCCCACTTCATTATTAGTTCGGTAGGATTAATGTCCTACAGTGTCCTACTCACTCATGTAAAATGTTAAATTATTGGATATATTATTTATTGGAACCGGGGAGAGAGAGGGGGGGGGGGGGGGGGGGGGGGG
>CM023950.1:672659-738956 GCA_013407115.1 Glycine latifolia
GAGTTACTTTCTATTTTAATGTTTTATGGTCTTTTATGTCCATTCTGCAAAGATAGGAGACAAAAACAAGGCCAAAGACTTGCATGATGTTCAAAGCCTAATATATTGACTTAAGAAGAAGCTGAAATATTCACCACCACTACATGAAAATCGTTTTGGGTTAGTCCTACTGCTAGGCAGTTGTTATTTATACCTCCCAATTTTATTAATATACCTCTCTTTTATATATATGTTTTAAAAAATATCCTTTTTGTTAACATGAAGATTCAAGATATTTTACTCTTTATGTTTTGGTTTAAATTTTACATGTAAAACATGCAATAAATGTGGCATTGTATTGCTTGTTTTAGTAATAGACATGTGTGCTTTAGTATTATAACTAGATTAGATTATGCCTTAAGACAACCAATTTATTTCAAGTCATGGTTGATTTTAATTTTGAAAGATGGACTTGTTAATCGTTTACATAGTGTGAAATAGATTATAACATGACTTAGTTGACTAGGAAGAATTAGAAAACATTGTGTAATCAACTACCACTCGAGTTAATCAATTACATTAGGTTTTGAAGGGCATTGTTTGTTTTTGAAAGAATTTTTAGTGTTTTTGCTTTAATATGTTACATAACAATTTAACAAATTACACGAGTGACTTGATGTTCTTAAAAAAGGAAGTAAATATTAGTTTAACAAATTACGTCAAACCGAGATCAATATGAACAATTTAATTGATTATGTGGAAATGTAACTTATTAAGTTGATCTTAAACTTAAACCCAAGAACCTCAAGAATGTTTTAATAGGTTACATGATCAATGTAAATGATTATTTCTATTATATCTTTAAAAAGTTTATAAATGGAAACACTTTTTCCTCTCAGTTTTAAGTTCTTTTACAAAACAAAAACCTTCAAAAACATTGAGAGGAGAGCATTAAAGGGTTTTCAACCAATGTTGATATCTAATATCACAAGACTCAAAACTTTCATAGAATCAATGGCTTGGATAAGTTGTTGGTTATCTTTGTGCTACAAAGTTTAGATCATCATTTCAAGTGATTTCATTCCTTAATCTTCGATTCAATTTTGTGTAGATAGGTAATTGAGAAGGTGATTCCCATGTTCTTGTAGTAGGGTTCTACAAGGATTTTTTGTATTTCCACTTGTTGGTTTTTTTTGTTGTTGTAATATCTTGTATGTGAAGCGTGCTTGTGTACATTAAAAATCATAGCATGATATTAAACTCAGGTTGTTGGATAAATCTAGGCGCAGATCAATGACGATTGAACCAATATAAATTTTGGTCTCTTGTTTCATACCCTTTCACTTTTTAGATTTTAGTATCTTGAAAGTGAACTCAAGGAATCATAAACCTTATTTTAAATTTGTTTTGTAAATCTTGTTTTCTCTCTAATTTCTTGAGACCGGTTTTAATTAGACTTTAACAAGAATTGGTAAATTTTGAGAATCTATTCAACTCCCTTCTAGATTCTCTAAATAATCCTATATTTTTCCAATGAATAGCTTTTCAGAATGTTAAAATTTCAACACATTTTGGAAATTACTTTTCAAACGTATAAAATTTTAACATTTCAGAAAGTACCTTCCATAAGTATTAAAGAAATAACATATTCCATAAAATGCTTTATAAAAAGTGTTAAAAATTTTAACATTATAGATAATACATTTTGGAAGCCAATAGGAGAAAAAATGGGACACCAAATTGTTTTTAAGGGTGGAACCTTTGCATGGTTTGGGATAGTCCATGTGTCATTGTAGTCTCAAAGAATCTAGGCACTTACTTGTGCTTCTCGTTGTTGTGAAAATTTTATTCCTTAACCAAAGGAGTGACTCCATATGCAAACAAGACATGATTTTGCTGATTATTTCAATTGGAAGATTGATTGTCATTGTGATTAGAGTGTCGATGCATTCGTGGGATCTATATTCTTATGTCTATTTCCAAAATTTCATAATTTCATTTTTTTTGCTAGGATTTTTTTAAAGAAATTAAAAAGGTGAGTGTATCAATGCATAAGAAAAGCAAAGTAACATAAAGGCAATTGGTGTCCAGACGAAAACATACTTCTATGAGAAGGATATTTTTGGAATTTAGCAAAAACCCATCATAGGTTGTGATAATAGTAATTCGGGAATGAGAATAGAAACTCTCAGCATGGTCTGTTCGGCTCAAGAAGAAGCCCAACTAAGACCCCCGGGACAAATCAAAATCGCATCGCAAACTCGAAAATCCCTACAGAGAGAGAAAGATGCAGAAGAGAGAGCAGGGCAAGTCCGGCGGTTCCACCGGAGGAGGGGCGGCGCCACCGGCGAAGAGAGGCCGTCCCTTCGGTAGCGGTAGCAACAGTTCCTCCGCCGCCGCTTCAGCCGCGGATTTGGCGGCTCCGTCAACCCTCCTTGGTCCTTCCCTTCACGTTCACAACTCCTTCGCTGGTAAGTTTACAGCTTCTTCTTCTCCTTCCATTCGTGTGACTTTTGAAATTCTTCATACTCTTCATTGGGTCTCAAATTTCTCTTTCAAAAACGACATTTAGTTTGAATGTGCCTGAATTTTACACAACACTGGCAGCAAAAGTCCACTTGTGAATTTTAAGAAGTAGTTTTACTTATTGTGAATTACACGATGAACCATTTAATTTGAAGTTTCAAGAGACTTGGGAACTATTACTGATATGCATAATCATAGAACAATGTAATTCCTCTTTGGAGGGGTCCATTCGTGGCTAGGGTATGTTATGTATGCTATGTAATGGCAATATTTGTTTTTTAAGTCTCTGGCAGCATGTTGTTTGCAATGACTTGTGTGTTCTTTTGACTTATTTTTTTGTAGATCAGAACAACAAAAGAATTGTCTTGGCTCTTCAAAGTGGTCTGAAGAGTGAGCTAACCTGGGCTTTGAATACACTTACGCTGCTATCCTTTAAAGAAAAGGATGACATGCGCAAGGATGCGACTCCCCTTGCGAAAATTCCCGGCTTGCTTGATGCGCTTCTACAAGTTGTATGTGCCACCAATCTTGTTTTACACTTTTATAAAAATGTTCAAAGAAGATTTGTTGTCGAAATTGTTACCCTTTTTAATATTATACCGTCTTGTTGTAATTTGAAACAGATAGATGATTGGCGTGATATAGCACTCCCGAAGGAATTTGCCAAGACAACGAGGATCAGGACGTTAGGTGCAAATTCTGTTGTAAGTGGATTTGGGAGTGAATATCAGGTGCTGGGCTCAACTGGTACTCCCCACCGCCCTGGGTAAATTTTGAATATCATTGTTGTTTTTGAGTTTTCAATTTTCAATGGATTATGAGAGAATGAAACTCATTGTAGGATGGTGCTCTTTATGCAGTGTAGGATCTGGCTCTGGTGGTATAGAATCAATGCAACAGAATGGCATGACAAAATCTCGTTTTTCTGAGTTGTGGCTTGATGAAGATGGTTTATTTAATTTAGATGATGAAGGGCGAGCAGAAAAACAGCAATGTGCTGTTGCTGCTTCAAATATCATCAGGAACTTCTCTTTCATGCCAGATAATGAAGTTATAATGGCCCAACATCGCCATTGTTTGGAAACAGCCTTCCAATGCATAGAAGATCATCTTGTAGGTGAGAATACCTACATGTTATAAGCTATAAAGTATAATCTTTTTTTTTAGTTGAAAGTATATTTAGTCCTTATAGTTTCCACTTATTTGGTTTTTGGTCCTTATATATATATTTTTGTTTTTTTTAGTTCTTATTTGCTTTTTGATTATTTGTCCCTGCCAGTGCCATGAAGTATCAGCTCTCATATTTTTCAGTAATTTCAGTTTTAGGCCCTTTAGCTTTTATTCGTCAAAATTAAATGGTCCTTGTATTCCATGATGGACTGGTCTCTATAGTTTATTATTAAGAAATTGGTCCATGAGGCACCAAAACCTTAATAGTATGAAACTAGAAAGACCTATACCTAAGAAAAACTATAGGGGCCAAAATTTACCCTGAACTATCTTAATTCCATTGGTTTGTAATATAATTTAGAAAATTCTTGTATTCTGACCTGGAGTTGGTTGGATGAATTTGGATGTGGATACGAATATGATATTGGTGGCAAAGTCAACAAATTCATTATGTTATTGTTTCATCTGTCATGATACAGTGTATCTGGGTGGAATGTACAATGTCATGGCTGATGTAAATATGGTTTAGTTGCTTAGCTTTTCTTTTGAGACAATTAGGAAGCAGACATACTATATGGGAATATTTTCTGGGAGATAAAATGCTTTTCTTCTCTGCACTACTTACAGACTAATGGACCTATTTAGTATGAGTGCTAGAAGTTCAAATCCTTGCAGATTAAAATTTATTTTGAATATGATGTTGATGTTGTTGTTGAAGTATAATCATAATTGTTGGTGGGCTTGTATATGGTTAACAGTCATTTATGATATGTGATATGTCCAGTGTGAGCATTCTGTTATCTTGTCTTATGCCTGCTTATGGTTTTAATTTTGGGAAATAATTATTATTATGCTTGTAAACTTTATTCGATACATTTATTGCTTTATAAATAAATTAGTACCACCATCTCTCTCTCTCACTTTTGGAACCTTTTCATCAGTATCGAAACACGGGCTAATCCATTTGTCTGAAAAATGAGCAAAATAATTGGTTGTTTTGGTGTTCAGGAGTTTAACAGGATGGTATTTTTCTGACATATATACTAGCATTCCCTTTCCTCGTAACAAAAACCAACCTTTGAATTAGACTTTCTTGAAAACCACTTTTATATCAAATTCTGTTTTGATAAAAGCCAGCATTTTAAAAGCTGTCCCATTATCAGAATATCTGTTTTTCTGTAAGGTTTCCAGATGCTCGCTAAATTTGTGAATAAAGTTTTTTTTTCTTTTTTATTATTTTTATCATCCAATTATGTGTTGCCCCATCACTGTAAGAGCTTATACAATATTTTGTTATAAATTGTCTCTTAAAATGTTCACAATTTTGATGCTGATAGAGGACGAGGAACTTGTAACAAATGCTCTAGAGACAATTGTTAACTTAGCTCCACTTCTGGATCTTCGCATATTTAGCTCTTCCAAGCCTTCATTTATTAAAATAACGTAAGTGATTGATCTGTCTTGAATGCTCTTTTTTGCATGCTATTCTGTTACTGATTGATAAGTTGGTGTTACTTACAGAGAAAAACGTGCAGTTCAGGCCATCATGGGGATGTTGGAATCTGCAGTCAAAGCCTGGCATTGTGCTGCTGCTGAATTACTTGGGCGTTTGATCATTAATCCTGACAATGAACCTTTCTTGCTTCCATTTTTTCCACAGGTTAAAGTTTATATTATGCATGTAACCTTGTTTATTAATTTGTTGCATGCTCCAAGAAAATATAATCATCCCTGGTTTATTACCGCAGATACACAAACGCTTAATTGATCTCATCAGCATGCCAGCTCTAGATGCTCAGGCAGCTGCGATAGGTGCACTCTATAACCTTGCTGAAGTTAGTGTGGACTGCAGGTTGAAGATTGCTAACGAGAGATGGTGATCCCCTTATTCAATTTTTTTTTATAAAAAAATATTTAACATATTTTTGGTTCTGTGAAATGGTAAAATTATGGCATTAATTTTCTTTAAATAACACTACTCAAATTTCCTCCAAACACAGGGCTATTGATCGGTTGCTTAAAGTGATTAAGATGCCACATCCAGTTCCAGAAGTTTGCCGGAAATCTGCCATGATATTGGAGAGTCTTGTGTCTGAGCCGCAAAACAGAAGTTTGCTGCTAGCCTATGAGAATGCTTTTGCAGAGATAGTTTTCACTGATGGAAGATATTCCGATACATTTGCGAGAATATTGTATGAACTAACATCTAGACCAAGTAACAAAGTGGCAGCGGCTCGTGGCATATGGGGTATGTAAACATCAAACTGTGAAATGACTTTGATTAGTGATCAGTACTATATATAGTTTTGCGACTTGGATGGCTTTTGGATGACTTTTGAAGATTCAAAATGTACATGTCTTCTGTGTAGGATTGTACAATACCTTGAGCGTATTCAAGTTGTCATGTACTCCAGTTGTATGATGATAACTTTAGAATTATTCATCTGTTTAAGATGATGTGAAGATTAGAAACTTCATTTCCTATATGTATGGCTGGAAAGTGCTCAATTCGTAGAATAAGGAAATGCTCTCTCTGGCTTTCCTCTCTCTTCTAAACTGTTAAATTATTGCTCATGGGATTAACCAAATATCATATTACATTATTCAATTTAAACAAAAAAGAAAAGGATCATGGTTCTTCAACGAAGGTAAAGGAAATCTAAACAAAGAATTCCAGAGTGAGTTTTGTTTACTTCCATATATAGCAGCACGATTTCCTATTAGTCATCAACTTCTAACTATTTTTGATTTAAAGAATGAAAATAAAATATATATTTTGAATTAAATAGAGTGTAAAAGACGTGAGTCTTAAAAAAATGTTTTTTTTTCCTCAATATTATTTCTCTCCTTTCTTCCAAACACACAACAAACGTGTTATGTCATTTTAAGCCTTGCTGGTTATTTCTTCGATACTATTGGTATTGTTTTTCAACATACAGTGCAATTTTAGATCATAGTATAACAGAAAGAATGGTTGAATTCGGTTTAAGTATGGGATCAAAGACGTCATGAAATGAACAAGGTTCCAAATTTGTAAACTTCCATTAGTACTATGGGATCAAACATTTCATTGATATCTTCATGCAATTTTCCAAACAAACACCGATTATTTGAATCTAACACATTCACCGCAGTATATTTAACATCAACATAACTAAAAAATTCAATCAACGATCAATATTAAACACCAACCAAGTTTGCTTCATATGCATATGCTAATAATCTTTTTCCCACAACCATCTTCAAAATGACCCTTTGTTCTGCTTGCTTCCCTCCCAATTCTGGTAGTTAACAAATCCTAAAGACTAATTTAACAAATCATTTCTTCTCTCTTAATCTCTGTAAGTGTCAAGTAGGATATGGGTGTCCAACCATCAAATTTTCTACCTTTTATTTATAATAGGACTTATTAGCAATATGCAAAAAATTATTCAACTGACCACCTATACAAGTATCTAACCAATAATCTTTACCGTTCAATTTTGGTAAAAAGAGAATAATGCAGGTATCCTGCCCTTCTGACGAAATGGAGGGCATTTTTTTTAAAATAATAAGTTGCGGAGGTGATTACAAAATCATGAAAATAAAGGGCAGTGGTTAAAAAAATATATAAAAAAGAAAATATTTATCATAATAAAAATACTATCAACTATTTGATATTTATCTTTTTAATTAATTAAAAGTGCATATTGTATCTCTATTGCCGCTCTATCTCTCTCTCTCTTTGGTTCTCCTTTTCTTTTTTACTTCCTCTTTTTTCACACTTTTATTTTTCTCTAATTTTCTCGTGAAAATATTAGAGTACCTTTAATAGGGTTCTTGAGCGCAATAACTTATGTCCACCAAATCTACCACTATTCTTGCTCAACAGTACAAATCCAAGAATCCAAATTAAGTTTTATCACTAAAGCTAAAAATGACAAAAATTCTTCCATCTTATGTGATATCATAAGATACAAAAAAATATCCAAAAATCCAAAAAAAGTTTTTTCACTAAAGATACTTTTAAGTAGTTTTAAATCAGGATGTGTCAATGCTCCATGTTAATCTCAATGAGTTAATGAAACAATTTATTCAAATTTTACAATTTACAAGAATAAATTAATAATACTCAATTAATTGAGACCATGATGATTCGAAGTCACTTAATTAATAATTTCTCTTCCATGTCTTTTCCTCTTCTTGACTCTATCTCCTTCCTCCCTTCTTTCTCTTCAACACCCTCTTTGCTCCTTCCATTTCATCTATCTCTTCTACATTCCTCTCTTCACCTCTCTATCCTAATTCTTTATTCTCTACTGCTCCTCGCCTTTCTTTTGCACCACTTCTTCCTTTAGCCTCTCATCTCTTTCTATTTTATATGTTTTCCCCCTCTTTCCCACACATAGTTTCTTCTTTGCTTTCTCTCTTCCACACCTTTCTCCATCTCATACTTTTTCCTCACACTTCTCCACTTCTCTCTAGTCCTTCTCCTATCTCTTCCTCATTTGCCTTTATCCCTATCTATTACCAATTGTTTTTTTTTGTAGTCACATGATATAAATTTATATTTTATTAATAAAATTATATTATATTTACTTGTATTTCGGGGGTTTTCAGGTTGCTGAAGATTTAAATACCTGTAGGTACTTTTAGGATTGTCGAATACTCGAAGGTACTTTGCCAAAGGATACATCAAGACGAGGTCTTGGACACTTGCATGACCAAATACATATATTTGGATAACCGAATGGCTGAATACACAACAATGCCTAAACCTATGACAAATCATAAAGATATAATAATAAGGATTATCCATAAAATTGTTGTCATAATGATAATTAAATCTAGATTAACCAAAATGGTAATTAGAATAAGGTCCATTGATCCAGAGACGCACTAAGACATTTATAAAAATGGGTTGGATTCTCAAGGTAAGCTAACTATTCACCTTCATTTATTGGATTCATTTCTCTTAGTTCCAATCTGACTTGAGTGTTAGAAGTGTCTTTTATCAATATATCACTCCTTATACATTTGAGAGATCGAAGACTACATCTTAGTGACTCAGGAGGATGAGAACTTGGAAGTGAGTTGTCAATCTGATTGTACACACACAAAAAAAAGAAAAAAGGCTTAACATTTGATTTTGTATTTATTAATTATCTATGAAAATTAAAAAAAATTTAATTAATCATATAATTTTTATGCAAGAGTTTTATAATTTTGAAACTATTTTTTAATTATTTATTATTTAAATTTTACATTGAATGAGAATTAAATTATTTTATTAAAATAATTAAAATACAGAGAATTTAAATTACTTAATCCAGATAAAATGTTTTACAAATGAAAAAAAACTCAATTAAAAAATTTAAATTTTCATAGATTTCAAATTATCCATGTATGAGAATGCATACATGCAGGTTCCCTTCGTTATGCCAATTGAGATTCATCGACATATTAGACACTACTGTTGTTTGGCTCGGCTTTTTTTGTTTTTATGCACATTAGCTATAGCCAGCCAATAGCAATCAATTTCGAACCCAATAATATATTGTTTTATCAAAGCTCATCAATTCCCAACTTTCCCGTTGTAGAAATTCTGCACACCTAGATTTATTGGAAAAATAATGAAATAAATGTTCAACAGGGGAATAAATAACTGTATGCACACTCACTCTTTTAACTTCAACACAATGTTACAAGAGCAAAGAAATAAGCAAAGCCACAGGAGTAATAACAATATTCTCTTGTGTTTCTTGAACAAGTTTGTTTAATTTAAACCCCTTCCCTAAGAATCATACTAAAAACAAGAAAAAGGAAAGAAAAAAAAGATGTTTGATTAATTTAGGAAGCAATTGGTGACACTTTAGGCACATGAACTGGAAAGTCATGAATCTCATCCATCCAAGGATTGTTCTCCTTAGCAGGATTGATGGTCCTCAAAGCCCTCCACACAGCACTGTTGCACTTAAACCCTGAACCAAATGCAATCTGCCAAGTCCTATCACCTTTCTTGATCCTCCCCTTGGCTTCAGTGTAGGCCAACTCATACCACAAGGAACTGCTAGAAGTGTTTCCAAACCTATACAGTGTCATCCTTGAGGGCTCCATGTGCCAATCAGAGAGCTCAAGATTCTTCTCCAACTCATCCAACACTGCCCTCCCTCCAGCATGAATGCAAAAGTGCTCAAAGGCCAATTTAAAATCTGGAATGTATGGCTTTATCTTCATCTTGAACACTTTCCTAGCCACCAAGGTTGCAAAGAAAAGAAGCTGTTCTGACATGGGAAGGACTAAGGGTCCTAGTGTTGTGATGTTGGTCTTCAGGGCCTCTCCTGCCACGGCCATTAGGTCTTTTGAGAGTGCCACGCCAATTCTTTTTGTTTCATCTTCTTCTTGGAAGACACAGCTGTAGGACTTGTCATCTGCTCCTTTGTGAGTGCGCACTGTGTGGACTAGTTGGTATTTGGCGCGGCGGCGGTCGGCAGAGCGGTTGGAGAGGAGGATTGCCGCTCCTCCCATTCTGAAGAGACAGTTTGAGACTAGCATTGACCGGTTGTTGCCGAAGTACCAGTTCAGTGTGATGTTCTCCATGCTCACTACCAAGGCATAAGAGTTGGGATGGGCCTGTGTATTTTATAGTTTATCACAAGACATGTCAATAGTGAATGAAATATAATTATTGTAAAAATTAATAAATTATATTATAGATAATGATTTATGATCGAATAAAAATGTAAAATTCTATATATATATTTATATATGGGTGAATATATACATGGTTGCCTTAGCTCTTAATTATTGCAGGAATCAAATGAGATATATGCATAAAACTATCAATGGAAAACCTTAAATTTGATCGAATTATTACTATAGATTATGGATGATGAGGATAATAATTATGTATATAAATAGATTAGATGTCATGACATATTAAGGTGATGATTGATTAATTTGAACAAGTTGTAGGCAATTAACTAATTGTGAGACAAGGGTAGATAAATAAAAGAAAAAGGGTCCATATATGTGGGAGGGTATTGATTAGGTTGGATAACCCAACAAAACTGGCAACAATCTGTACCGTGTTATTCAATTCAGTCGGCATCATAAAGTGTCAGAATTAATATAATTTATTAGAAAAGCTATAAAAATTTGAATTAACTAAATTAAATATAGAAACCTGGAGGAGGTGCTTGGCAAGGTCAATAGAGATAAGGCCAGCACTGCAACCCATGCCACCAAGATTATAGCTCAAAACATTCCCTCTCAACTTGTAGTGATTAACAATCATGGCAGAGAGTGAAGGTGTGGGGTTGAACAAGCTGCAATTGACCACCAAGATCCCAATATCCTTAGCCTTCACCCCAGTCTTTGCCAGCAGCTGGTCAATTGCTCCAAACATCACTTTCTCAGCCTCCTCCCTGGCCGCCGCCATGCACGGTTTCGGTGGCAAACTCAAGATCGCCGGCGGAAGGTACGTCTTCTGCCCCAATCCAGACCTCTCCAGAATCTTCTTCTGAAAGGACAAGTTCTCCTCCGAGAATGAGCCTGTGAGACCAGACCTCTCCACGAAAATCTCCCGTGTGCACGTGCAATCCACGTCAGGCTTGTAGCATGCAAAGTCTACTAAGTACACCCCCCTTGGACGGGTCATGAAGTAGAGGGTGGCGAGGAACACCATGAGGCTTGAACATAGGGTTGCCGAGACAAGGTTGAACTTGAGATTCTCCCATAATTGGAGAAAGTCCATGATGGAAAGGGTTGAGAGATGAGCTGAAGCTATGCCTAGAAGGGGTATGAGCAGAAGGTACATGGCATTGGAGATTACGTAATGGTACCCTAGCTTCACATACTTGAGTCTCACTGATACCAGGAAGTTGGGAAGTTTGTTCCTTCTTTTTTCTTGTGCTGATTCAACACGAATGCTTCCTGAATCCGGCTTTTCATTCTTCTGATCAGCCATCAAGGAACGCTACAATTTATTATTAATTATAATGACCTAGTTAGAGGATTATTGCGTTAACAATTTGTATAAAGGGTATAATATTAATAGAGAATATATAAGGTAGTAACAAAGTTTATGTGTTGGCCATGGGCTTAGAAATTGGAAAAGGGAGAGAAATATGAATATGGGTTGCTAAAATGTGGAAGAAGGGAAGGATTTAAAGGATGGATGTGAAGTTGGAAGAGAGGGATGGATACAACTACCCCAACGAACTTTTAATTGTGAACATGCAGTAGCATTCAATTCAATTTGCCAACCGGGAAAATAGCGCGTCTTGCTTTTTCTTTTCATCACACAGGAATATTAATTCCACCGTTGCTGTTGCACTACTCACTCTACTCTCCCATTTTTTATTAGTCAATGAATAAATAAATTAACTAGCAACTAATTAAATTAACAATAGAAAGGCAAATACTACGTACATGCATGTGAGATTGGTGAGACCACCGTTGTTTCGGTCAAAACCGTACGTTGGTAATTGGTGAGCTATATACATAATGTATACATGAAGCTTTTTCTTGCTGATCTCCTTTTTTATATGTAACTTTTCTTGTCCAAGTATATAAAACCTCCCTTCTTAGATTTGTATGTATCTTTTTTTGTTTTCCTTTTCCCTATATCAATGTGCCCAATGGCCCAAGAGTTTAGATATTGATTTGGTGATTAATTTATCTACTAAATAAATTAAGTTTAAATTTAATTTAAATACACTGATGATGTAATTTCTTTAATAATTTCATCTAATCATAAACAATATGATTAGATTTTTTACTTTTTAAAATAATATTTTAAAAATTATAAAGTATAATGATTTATAATTTATTTACGTTACTGTAAAAAAATTTAGTGACAAAATGCAAAATCTAAACCCATTAAGTTTTGTCTTATTGGAGAAAAATACTTTTATTTTTTATATTTTTATTGTACAAATAATTAATTATAAAATGTTTTACTCTTTTTATTGTTATTTTTACTATTAAATTAGTAATATAATTTCTTTTAAAGAACAAAACAACCCTTAATGCGCAGCTTTAGTCATCTTCTTGTAAGCCTAACTTACCAATAATGCTTAAGGATATAAATGCACGTACGCTAGACTTTACTTGAAATAAACATGCATGTTTTATTGATGATGAAATAATTGAGTTTCTAGAAACCGTTTATTTTCCAAAAGACAATAATGTATAACATTTTTGTATCCCATCTCTACATAAACAATTTAAAAAAAAAATGTTAATATCACATTTTTTTAATATATTTTTATTATTAGTTGAAAGTTATTGAAAATCATATTTTTTTATGACTTTGATTTATTATCTAATGACTTTCAATCATTATTATGTAATTTTCATGCATGTTTGGATCTGCTTTGATGATCCATGATCTAAATTACAAACATTAGGATGTATTACCATAACCTATTCATGATCCATGTTTTAAATTAAAAATGTAACACACTAGGATGTTTTAACATAACCTTTTCATGTGCCTCAAAAAGGAGGACTCAAAATTACAAACATTCAGATACGTAATTATTGGGGATGTTACATTTAACGTCAAATTGGCCTGAATAACATGAATATAACCATTACTTGCTTCTATTTGGCATCGTCAATGGGCAAGCAATTAATGCAATATCAAACATACAGTTCAATTAATTATAATAAATAATAGATCGAGGGTGTGTTAGAAAATATGTTATAGTGCTCATTAATTTTTATGAATGAATATTTTTAAAAAATAATGGTCAAACAAATTAATCTTGTAAACCACATTATATATACCACATAATATTAGGACCTTTGTGTCATTATTTTTTTTGTTAATTATTAAAAATATTAATTTTAAAAATGGTCTATTCAATTTGTCTTCAACATGTAAAATAGTATTTTAATAGTAAATCGTATAAAAAGTACAAAATTTTATTTCATATGCTTTTTTTTATTTATAAATTTCTTAATATTACTTAAACACTAAAGAAAAGCAAATATAACAAGTTAAAATTAAAATGCGATAAAAGATATGATAAAGACCTGTTTTTTTTATTATTTATTTGATTGAAGGGAGTTTTCAATATCGTACATATACCTTGAGATTTCTAACTTCCCAGCAACTTAGTCATGGGTTAGAATCCTAATCATCAGCACGATTTTATTTCTAACCTTAATTGGTAGACTTTTATTGAGAACTGCTTCACTCAAGTTAAAATAACTGTCCATGACCAGAGCAGCTACCAAAATCTTCAATTACTCAGTCCTATATTATCGACACATGCACACTCCATTCCTTAACCTGATTCGGTTAATTTGATCAACCAAATTTGACCTAGTATTTCCTTTGTGGCGATCCCCTTCCCATGTGGATATTCTCCAATGCACAATGGACCAATGTTTTTTAAGTTTTTCATTTTCAGTAAAATCACATTAATTTTTTTTCTTCTTAATTAATTTTTCAACCAAGGATATTTTTCTTCGAATAAAAAAATAAAAAATGTGATTTCTCTGCATTTTTATTAATTTATTTAATTAATACTAAATTTATTCAATCAACATTTAATATAAGGATATTTATTATTTTATTATTATTTAGTTCAATTTTATATTTTAAACAATTAAAAATTGAAATATATTGACTATATTTTAATTTTTTATCACCTAATTTATCAATTGAGTTAAAATAAATAAAACATATTTTTTTATTATTTTAATGCATATCAAATTGGTGAGATCACGGTTGTTTGAGTCAAATTAAATTATATTTAAAATATTTATTGTGAAAATCATATTTCATTCAAAAATATTTTAATTTCTTAAATGATGTACTAAAAATATTTATTATCATTTGTCAAAATATTATTATCGTCATTTAGCATTTCAAAATAAATATTATAAAGAAAAAATAATATGAAAAATTAAAAATGTTATAAAAAATAGTGACAAGTGTGAGGTATCCATTGATTGACTTTTTCTCTCTATCTGCTGTCTATCTCTGGATGCGTGCCTGAATAATCCAAATGATCAAGTGACACCTTCATCTAACAAACTCTTAACTATTTCTCTCTTAAATGCATAAGCTTCCCACCAAACAACTTCCAATGGCCAACGCTAGTTGTTGCAGCGTGTGAACCTCATTTCATATTTCTGCGGACAAATTCTTAAAAAATAATAATACTATAAGTCACTTATAGAGACGTTTTTGGGCATACATAGGGAAATTATAAATGTTGGAAAGCATGCCTCACACGAAACAACCTGCCATATATCACTTTCCCCTTCTTTATATTTCATAATATCTCATTATTCAAATATCATCTTTGGTCCACTAAAAAAATATAGCTTAATTGATCGAAAAGAATGCCTGAGTGTTATAAATTTTTATTTTTATTTTTTATTCTTTTATATAAAAAATATTAATTATTTGATCCCATATATTTTCAAGAGATATTAATGCTCTGCATAAAAAGTAGTTTTTTTTTGAAAGACAGCATTAAAAAAAGAGATATTTATGCTCTAGAGTGCAATTATTTGATTTGCAATTAATATCTCTTGAATGATTTTTTATTTCCCGTGAAAGCGAGTGAAAAGATTTTTTATTTTCAGACTTTATATTGATACAAAATATTCGCTGTTCCCAGCATTAATAATATTCATAACCGTGAGTAGATAATAAATATTTTAATATGATTTATTTCATATTTAAGATTAGGATTTAAATTTAAATTACTTAATATAAAAATACAAACAAATATAATTGAACAACTATCACTTTTGTCGACCACTATTGGTGAAATCATCTTTTTTTTATTGTGTAATTATGTATATAGGGTGCATCAAATAAGAATAATTTATATTTTAAGAACGTAAAAACTTCAAAATTGAAACATATATATATATATATAACTGCATACATATAAATAGTCTAGCATTAAAAATGATTTAGTGATCACATAATTACTTAAAGAATCATTCACCACTATACAATTGTTTCTTAACTCCAGAGTATCTTAGTCCAAAATTAAAGGAACTAAATGCTCTCTGCTGTTTAAAATTAAACTACAAAAAAAGCAGTAAATGTTGAATGGTACATAAATTTTTAAGTATGTGGTGATTATTTTATTTTTTTCAAATAAATTGTAAAACCTTTAAATAAGAATTGCATCACTATGGGGTTGTTTCTTAACTCCAGAAGATCCTAGTCCACAAGATGCTCTGCAGTTAAAAATTAAACAAGAAATGTTTATTGGTAGATCAATTTTTAACTATGGTGATGGGTTTTTCTCAAATAAATGTTAAGACCGTTAAATAAGAAATGCAGCACTGTGGTAGTTGTTTCTTAACTAAGGAGGACCTTAGTTCAGTTCTATGTTAATATGCTAAATATAAACCCAATATAAGAAGCGGGAGAACACAAGTTCGTTCAAGCTCGCAGAATGGTTACCAAAACCATGAGTCCAACTTCCGTCTTGCTAATTGTATGCATCGCTTTCCTTTTTACTTCAGGTAATAATCTTAGGGTGAATTTAGTTTACTTTTTTTTTTATATATATAAATTATACAGCAAAATATACAACTGAGAGAGAAAAATAAGATAAATTTAAATTTATAATATAATAAATAATAAGATGAAAAAGAGAGATAAACACAAAATATAATGTTGTATAAATTATTATACGGGTATCACTTTTCTTTTTGTTTAAAAAAATTAGTAATTTGTAACTTTTAATTTTCATTAACTTAAAAGAAATCTTTTGAGAGAGAATGGAAAAAGAGAGAAGAAAGAGCAGTGAGAAAATTATGTATAATTATTGTAAAAGTATATATATATATATATATATATATATATATAATTATGATATATTTTATAATATATTAACATTGTGTTAAAATTAATCTGGGGTCGAGACAGTTTAATGGGACCTATTGGATCATGAACACTCCTAATAAAAAGAAAAAAAATGCAAAAGAGAACATTTTTTTCTTCTGAAACCTCGTTAAATATTTTAAAAGTAATATTTCAATTTTATCCAAACACAATTTATATTAAAAAATGAGATACAATATATTAATAGATTTACTATTTTAAGTATTTTATGAGAGAATAATATTTTTTGTAAGTGAAAGATTAATTTATTCCTATTCAATAAAATTATTTATCCATGCATGCATTTACATTAAACAATTATTTTATATGTATAATCATAATATTATGCATTTATATATCCCAGCCTCCATCACTAGGCTAACCGCTAACCCCTGTGGGTTTTATATTAAAAAGAAAAAGATATTAATTCTTGTTCTATTTGTAGTTTTGTACTAGCTATATAGTTGTTGGTACTCATATGGAAAATGATAAATACACTTATTGATATGAACTATTAAACATTCGTGTATGAGTTTATTAAAATCAGAACTATGACGTATATGCAATTTTTAATAACATTCCATATTGATTTCAGGACCCGCTAGTGGTTAGATGGTTGGGGAAGAAAATTGTTCAGATAATAAAGCTTGTGCTAATACGTGTTTAGTTTTTGGCTTTAACAAGCTAGGGTGGTGTTTGCATTCAAAATCAATGTTGCTGCAAAATACATGGCTCTAGTTAGATACTTTTCAAATCAATATTTTCTCACTGCTGTTTGTAACATATTCCCATAAAAAAATAAGTAAAAATATAAATAAAGTGTTTAAATTTAAAGTAGTATTGTTATATAATTTTATGATTTATAAATAATAAAAAGTGACATGAATATGTGGATAAAATTAAATTTTAATATTATCATATGATTACATGATTTATATTTACTAAAAGAGGTTGAATTTAGCATAATATGAAGAATCAAGATTTAAATTCTTACTAGAAGTGTCAATGGTTCTAACATTCTATGATAATTTGATTTGTCAAATAGAGCTACGTACGACACCCTTTACAACGGCAGCTAAACAATAGCTACATACTAACTGACATATAGGGTCCAAAACTCCACATATATATAACACTACACGTTTGCATAACCCCTGTACGTAGACATGCTCCAAAGTCCTGTGTTTTCTAGCTGTAATGCTCTCATTGAGAATTGTCCAACCTGCTATGTTTGTGGACTTGAAAATCAAGTTTGGATGCAGCAAACGTGATTTAGTGGAGAAAAAATGTTTGATTGTTCGAATCTACGAATGATTTTTTCCTAATGTTGTGTTTGGTTGAAAGTATAAGGCTAAAAGATATATAATTTTTTTAATTAAAATAGAATATTGAATATGTGAGATTCGGGTGGAATCCACACAATATCTTTATTTCATTCCTCTCTCTTTAATCAAACACTGACTAAAAGTATATTTGACTAAAAGCATGAATATGTAATTTTGACTTGAGTTAGAATTTTATATTAAGTTTCATAAAAAAAAATTGTTTCTAAGATAAAAGTTTCTATAGATAACTAGTTTCACTTCAAATTCAATTTTAATTAAAAGTTGTAAATTCAAAGTCATATAAAATTAAGTTTCTAAGTGCTGACTCAAATACACAATAATAGTCATCACTCTTCTTACTGTTGGTTTCACAACAGAAAATGTCACATTCGAATTCTAATGATCGTGAAGACATCAACAACAAACCATAATAAAGCCAGGAGCAAAAAGAATAGACACTTTTCTTGCTGTTAGCAAATTAATTGGCATCCCTATTTCAGCTCCTCACTTGTCTTACAGGAGGGACTTAATAAAGGGACTTAATTGTTTACTTGCTATTAGCGGCCTTAATTAAAAATTTTAGTATTTTAATTTAGAATTCAACTAAAATATACTAATAACTTAAATATTTTTATACAGTCATATAATTGTAGATTGACATGTATGGTAAAATTATTCATTTTTATAATAATTACTTTAATAAAATTATATTTAAAATAATTTTTAATTGATTGACACTCAAAACCTTTATCATGTCAGAGCATATCCAATGGTGCACTTGAAGTGAGGATTTTTAACTCACTTTTATATAGTAAATCCTACCGTGCCATATTAAATTTAAGAACTTTAATAACTTTTTATTCCAATAGTGTAATCATTCAAGAATTTAAAATAGGTCAGATATATTATCTTACAAAATGTATCTTTTTAATAAGGGTGATTTATCAAAATGGGTTAAAAAATTAAAATTAATTACCGTAGTTGGTTAAGAAAGTATTTATCAAAATGTGTAATTTTTGCCATGTAAGTAGTAGAAGACATCATTTTGGGTGATATTTTGTGTTTTTTATTTGTCATGTAGGAGGCACCACCTTAATAAGTCTCATCCTATATTTAGTGTCAGTTTAATCGATATTAAATATTTATGTTTAATAACTAAAATTATGTAACATTTTAACTTAATTTAGAGTTGGTCAAGCCAATGCAAGACACCTATAAAATTAATTCCAACCAATTAATCATGTTTGTGTTAAATTGATGAGACTACTTCTAATAAGTAAAAATGTATAATTAATTAGAAAAAAAGGGATCTTAGTAACAAATAATGTAATAATAGGAGTATGTATTTTAATTTCTTTTGGTAACGAAAAATGAAGTAATATAAGTAAATGTATTTTAGTATTATTGTAATGTATTACAAATCATGATAGATAAAAATTGTTATATTTTTTTTTCTCGTATCTCTTTGTATATGTTATTGTAATCTAATATCTCTTTGTATATATTATTATCGTCTAATATTGAACGAAATTTTTGACTTAAAAAAACAAATAAAAAGAGACAAAAAACCATTTAAATCTCAAATTTTTTATATATAATATTTTTTTAAAATTCATTTGTACACATTTCTTTCAAGTATCCCAATGACACATTTTTAGGCTTCAATTTATTTATATTATATATTTGTGCTATAATAAAGGAGATTTATTTAGTCATAATATTGCTTTATTTAAAATATTATTATTATTTTTTTATTCATAGGAATCAAATAAGGAGATTTACAACAATTCATATCCCACTTAACTAATTGAGTTATAGTTGTAACATTACTTGAATTATTATTTAATCTTTCATTATATAATTATATTTCATTGTAAACTTTGTAATTATAATATACTCTTCATTTTTTTACTTATATTTTATAATCTTAACTAAAAATTGAAATTAAGATTAACAAAGTACATAGGAATGAAAACAAAATATGAGTGAGTTTATTTAAACTTATTTTTAAAAAAAATATTTTTTTTTAATAAAATAAATAACTTCTATTTTTTTATATGCTAATGTCAAAAGGGGGTCTTGCGTGAGCTTGACCGACATTAAATTGAGTGAAGATGTCATTAAACATGAATATTTAGTGCCTAAGAGTTGGTTCCTTCTACTACATGACAAACAAAAAGTACAATATGTCACTTAAAGTGGTGCTTCTTAGCTGTTAATTTATCTCAAAATATGTCACTTTAAACAATTAAAAAAGTATAAACTATTTTTTAATAATTCTTTGATTTATTGTCTTACCTAAAGAGGAATTCTTGCAAAGTTCTTTCTAACATTCTCTATTATCGATTAAATTTTATTAAAAAATAAAATCACAAATTTTAGTAAATTACATTCTTTATTTAATAAGTCTCTCTTCTGATTTAGATGTGAGACTATTTAAAATTTATAATTTCTAATAAAATTTAATAGTAAAGATTATTAGAAAGAGAATGTTAGCTCTTTTCCGTACCTAAATACTTAATCATATCTATAGTTACATTTTGATGTAAGGATTTTTTGTTAAAAAAATTATTTTATCATAATAATTTATGTAATTAACAATCTTTATAAATGCATATATTACATCAAAAGATAAACAATACGAAACACATAAAGTCCTATTTTGTCTCAACCAGATCAGTTGAGCTGTTATATTACATCTGTTGGCTTTATTAGAAAAAGTAGCACATGCCTTATCTTTTCGGATTTAATGGTAAGATAACAGTTTCTTTAATCCACCTTCCACCATTCATTATGACTAGTCTCAATGTGCTCTCACTACCAGTTGCCAGGCATAGAGAAAAGGGGAATCGGTTCTCTCATGTTCAATTTTAACATGACCATAAAAACTGTGTCAACCTCTCTCTCTATAGAAATTAAATAGGTGGGATCATATTAAAATTTGTGTACCTTTAAGATGAAGGATAATGAATGAATTCCCTCCTATTTCAGGCATGTACTGGATTGAAGTTTGGTCCAGGCTAAACATTTGCTTTAATAACTAGATAGATCAACAAGCTGGCAGAGACTCATGTCATGTTTTTATAACAGTCACCAACATCAAATTTCAGATTGAAAATTTTAAAATATGGGAGGAACATATGCTTTATTTAATGAATTAAATACATATAGAGGCTTGGAAGTGTAACTACAAATTGCACCAACTTTTTTCTGTTCAAATAAGTACAGTTGATCCCCTCCTGAGTTATTTTGAAAGTGCTACGAAATACGAATTCAAAGTAGCAAAAATAATGCAGAGTAGTAAACAAATAGAAGAAACTGCACAGAATGAAATTTGAACTTCAATAGGGACTTGATATTGAAGAGTTGGCCATTTGGTCAACATCCAAGATATAGAAACTCGGTGAATTGCAGATAACTAGTTTAATTGACAACTTCCCAATAAGATAAGTATAGAAGATTTTGGAGCAAATTCAAGAACAGAATTTTTTTTCTTTCACTCCAGAACTCCAGAGATTGCAGATGATGATGACTTGGAATAGCATTCAAGCAATGACAGTACCCTTGCAGCCTTTCTCCTTAGGTGGCCATCCCCATATACATTGATGCCAGTGAGACCAAGAAGACGTAACCTAGCCGTTGTTCCATAGTATTCAACCATTTCCTTTGAGACAAACACCTTCTCCAACAGTCCTAGAGCTTCTGCCTTGAGAGGATCAGTTCCCCAATTCAAAATTTCCAATAAGGGTCTCATTGCATTTGACTCATGCAACACACGAGCTCCCCGTTGGGAAAAGTCTTCCAAAACCAACGTGGAAACAGTCTGTATAGCTTCATGAGCACTTGCATGAACCTCCCCATGTAACAGCCTTATCAAGCCGGGCCAAGCATTTGCTTCCAACAGACAAAATGTGGAACTCACAGTGCATACACTCTCACGTGCTGAACATAAAGGGACTTTTGATGGTCTAAAACACCACCAACGAGTGCAACCGGTTGATTTGGACACAAGTGTGAGCTTTGGAGTGCTCATAGAAAGATCACCAATGAATGCTGCTGCTCTTGCTTCGCTGTTACTGAACCAGTCTCAAACTTGTAAATGCCAAGAGCACGTAATGCAGGCTTTCGGCAGTGAGCTGAGTTCGGACTCTGCATTACAGCTAACAAATTGGTTATGATGTTATCTAACTCAAGTTGTTTCCCTTCTCCATCAACAAAAAAATCAATTCTATCATCATCTGTAGCAAGCTTCTCAAGGATTTCACAACCTTTAATGGTATGAATGACTTCATCCTGTGAGAGAACATTAAATCTACAACAAGAGGCACACCTCCAGATGTTGCAATAATCCCCTTATTGGCATGTAATCTTGCTAGTTTAATCAGGGATGACAATGACAGTTCTTTAGATTCGATGCTGCCAGATAGCATTTCTAGCAAAGGAAGGGTAACTCCCTGCTCGCCAAGGAGTTTCAAGTTCAAACCCTTCAACTCTAAATTAACTATAGCTTTTTCCATTGACATTCTTGAAGACTCCGATCCTTAGAAGACCCAAAGAAGGACAAATAACTCAATTTAGTAATTTTTCTGTCAAAAGGACTGTCATCGATCAGGCACAATTTCTTTATTTGGTTCATGGTACACCAAATATTTCTAATATACAAATTAGAAAGGGAAGAAACTTCCCAAATTTGACTATGTACAAATCAAAATAGAGGATTCACTACATGCATCATAAAAAAGAAGAAAGTATCTGAACAAATTAGCCTGTGATTTCAAGCAAGTCAATTTTGTCATACTGGACACTTAACCTTGAAGATTTTGACATGGCTTTTTAAGGAAATACTTTTTACCAACATTGATGATTTTTCTCCAAAGCTAGGATGCATCATTAAGGAAATGGAATAAGAATAAGGTCTTATACTACTCCCAAGGTACAAGGGTATTATCATTGCTTTTAATGAAGTTATTAATAAAATCCATTTTACTAAGTTTAACAGTAGAAGAAATTTGTATTTCTCAGCTAGCTAGATAACAAGGCAACCTTGTATTTTCTGTCATTGCAATGACACAAAAATATCTAATAAAATGAAAATGTTAACTACATGATCACATCACAATAAAGATAAACTAAAAAAAAATTATCTTCTTACCTTGAATCATGCAATAAATAAGCAGTTTGTACCAGCCAGACTTTGCAGCAGCTGTAATGTTTTCCTCGTCTATCTCAGAAAGCTCCATCAAAATCTTTTCTGGTACCCCAGCTGAATCGCCTACAGGACCCTTTAGAACAGTAACAAGGTAAAAAACTGCACTGGGATGATCAGAGAGTTTTTTGCAGAAGCTTTTATTTCAACCAGATCGGTCTTGAAGTAACTCATAGCAAATCAATTGCTTCCTTTGAAATTCTAGAGTCACTCCCTAACTAGGAATAATGTGATACCAACCTTGAGAATCAACCACTTTTTCCTATAAAATTTTATGCAAAAGTTGAGTTTAAATTGGTATTCAAGATTGCAGGTATATTAAGACTTGGGAATAGATGTATTTCAATGGTAAATCTGGTTCACTTCCCATTCATGAACAGAATGAGAAGGAACCTCTAACATAAAAATTGGTACCATGGAGTCAGTGAACCAGACTAAACAATAAATAACTCCTTTTAAAGTGTTATGCCCAAGAAGATATAACAAATAGCATATTCAAGGAAACACACCCACACATTTTAAACCACAACTATAAGAACCTAGGTGGCAGTGGGTGATATAAATGAAGCAAGGAAAAAGATGTGACGAAAGTTAGGAGAATGCTGCCTACAACTCAGTGCATCACATGTATTGCTTACCTTGTTTCTTGTATGCCCCTCTACAGCATCCTTCAAAGTGATCAAGATCTTCATCTTCACATCTCTGGAATTAGATTCCCCAAGGATAGAGATAATAATATCGGTAAGCTCTCCTATAGAAATCCAATCCTTGTTAATGGAATTCTCTCTTACGAGATCCTGAATTTGGCTCAGAGATTCCTGCACTAGTAATTCAGAATTGGATAATAGGCTTTCTCTGATAGACCTTATTCCAAAGCAATAATTAACTTCTCTCCACTCTTCTATAGACTCTCCTAATCGAACATTTGATCTCAAGGTAGTATCTTCAAGAACCTCTTTTGTTTCTGGGTCAGTCCCGTTTCCATCATCAAACCAAGCTTCAAGCCTGATCGAGTTTTTTCTCCCTAATTCCATGGTTCAACTTATCAACAATTTGAAGCTGAGATTGTGAAGCCTCAAACTCCACCATTTGCATTTCATTCTGTAACCTGTTAACCTGATCAGAAATTCTTGATAGGACTTCAGTATTTGCGACAGATAGCTCAGCCAGAGACCTTCCAATGTCCCTTGTGACCTGTTCAACTTCCTTGACTATGTATCTGCACCTCACCAGCAGAAGCGGCCACGGTTCCGGTAAATCTCAACCAAATTATTTGCCTTTTTCACATCTGATTCAAGAGACTCCAGAGCAACCCTTGCAGCTTCAGACTCATTCAATTCCTGAAGCTGCAATTTCTTTAGGACCGTTGCAATATCAAGCAGGTATTTTGAAAGGACCTTGAAGCTTTCTTTATCAATAACAACATCGATTGCTGCATTAGCTGTTTTCACAACCTGGCCGCTTAGAACAGTCAATATTGTTCCTAAGGGTATGAGTTCCAATCCAAGCATTGTACAATATATGTACTGAAAGTCTGAAATTTCTAATTAAACCGAGTGTGTATTGCCCAGAGGTTGGAAGTTGAAAGATGAAACCAACACCAGAAAATTGCTTCTCTTTTTTCCAGCAATCAAATTCCTTTCAATCAATCTTCTTATACAGCATAAAAAAAAATCTGTATTAGCCCACTAACTACACCAGTTAAACTAAAAGATACCAATGCCATGCCATATTTGGAATATTTGTGATATTTGAATAGTGAGGTTTTGATACTAATACTTATTGCGGCAGACGGCAGACGGTAGTCAGCTTGAAAATTGCAAAATCAACTGCAGTGTTGAATTTAAACTTTCACAAGTAGATTGAAAATTGCAATACATGAATTTTTATCTTATCTAATGGAAAATGCAAAATGTAAATCACAATTCACAAGTATAGCTTGAGTATCTAATTCATAACAGTGGGAATCAATTTTCTATCAATGTTTCAACCTTTTCAAACACTATTGACCTATATTTCCTTTTTGTGGTGCTAACACTGCAAGCTATATAATAGAAATCAACAGAAGCTGAGCATCAATCCCCAACTGAAACAAACAAAAATTGTACATAAGCTGCAACCTTTATAATTATAATATGCAGAGGACAATGGTGTTCCCATGGCAAAGTAGTACATAATAAATTGGAAACAAAAAAACAAAAAAGAAGAGGAAAATAACAATTAAATAGACCTGGAAACCATGATACAAATCAACTAAATAAAGAAGAAACACTATATTCGTGTAAGACCTTTCAAGTAAAGATCCAAGTATTTTCAAGCATAAACAGTGAACTGCAACAAATTGGTTTTTTTTCCTAGCAATCTATGTCCCTTGAAAGACTGAATGAAACACAACATTCTTACTAGAGATTCCTGAGCACACCATACTATTTATATGTTAGGAGAGGAAACAAACAAAAGCGTAGCAGGTATGCTCCTTTTCATTATAGTATCATTCTCGTTCAATTCAACATCTATAATCATTTCCCAGCAAGCTGGTGGGGACAAGCAAGAACCAAACCAAATGGGGTTGTGAGGGTGTCTGATGAGGGTAGAAAAGACTGAGCAAGTCAATGTTTCCTGTGAAAATTATAGGAAACTTTGTTTTTCAATAACTCATATTTCAAAAGACCACATGGGTTGAAATAGTTTGGTTGAAAGAAACCTTAAAGAAACTCCTGGGAAGTTAAGTGCAGATGACCATTTCAATCAGCTAAACTGAACACATTTTTTCGTGTAGTGCATTTCGCTGCGAGTTATCTTTAAGTTCATGCGTCTATACAAACGTCTACAATTGATTTGTCGTGTGATAATGAAATTGTTAATGTTGACTTGTTTACTTTACATTATTCATTTCACAGCAGGAAGTTTCATTGAAGAAAGAAAGTTGACAGAAGCCAACGCATACAGGCGAAACCGGTATCAATTATGAATATCATTGTTTAAACTTTATAGTGTTGTTGCTATATTTTCCACCATCGGGGTGTTTCCATATCCTTGACTTTTCCCAATAAGTTACACCCACCAACCACTCAACCAGAAAATATGAATAACAGCTATAACAGGATCGCCACTAGCATTTCTTTTTCTTTAGATTTGAAGGTACCAGTTATAGAGAAAAGTTTTTGGCAGTTCATTGCACCAAACTATCTAAGCATTTATTTTTATGTAGTATAGTTTATAAATCATTATTTATTATTACACAAAACAGTAAACATAGTTACTGCATAATCATTGATACTGTTACACAACCACTGCAGTGCAACCAAAACAACCACATGGAGCATCAGGAACTGTTCCTTTTACGAGCCATCTCCCTAAGTTCCTCCGGTGATGGTGGCCTTTCTGCCTCCGTGGGAAATTCAATGTATGATTTCTGTAACGTAATAATCAGAAAATATGATTCAGGAGCCAGATAATAGATTATAGTTCAAAACAATTTGAAAATGGTTGTATTCATGCTCAGATTGATAAGAATTCAAAGCCATCAAGAACAGATCCTTAATTTGGCAAACAGAGTGTAATATAGCAGAATATTAGGATCTCATTCATAAAAATTTAGCAATGTCAACAACATCAACATCAACATCACCAGCACTTGTAACCCAAGTTAATTGAAATCGATGATAGATGAATTTAATGATAGATCAGAAATAAGACAAAAAAAGAGAAAGGGAGAGGGAAAGAAAAAAGGGGAAATAAGACAAAAGAAAAAAAAACTATAATAAAAGAAGGATGAAAGGAAAAGAAGAGAAATGAACAGGAAAATCATTATAAAAAAAAAAAGAGAATGACTAACATAGAGATACTAATGAGTTTAGCCCTCCACCAAGCTTATCTAAATTTAGCAATGTAAATTTATAATTTATATCCGCCAACTACTCACTAGTATGTAACATAACAAATACTAAAGGTACAAAATTAAATCCAAAGTTAGTATACTTGCTTATTGTGCATCTAAACTTATTGGATAGTAGTACCTGAAATTATTTAATCTGATATCAGGATGCTTCAATATGCAAAAATCGATAGATATATAATTCCATACTAATTTTCTCACCATTTATGATAAATGAACTCTAATTCAACAAAATACTCTATTTCTTTGATTTACCAATAAATAAATCTAGCACATATATATGTTAACTGTTGCATCCACACAGTCCAATGTATTTCACAGAGTTTAAGATCACTGAAGCAGAATGAACTTTCCCAACTATATTTGATTTCTCAGATTTTAAGCACAATTTGAAGATGATAAGGGAAGACTCTGTAAATTTCTCATATATATTTTTAATCACAAGGGAATGAAGCAACACACAGTCCCTTTTTTGTTCAGAACTGAAGAAACATTCTAAGATGACATTATTACATATAAATAATCCGTCTACATTATTAGCAAAAAATGTCAAGCTTTTGTTATTTTTGTGAAGCAATAACTCCTCTACTACCGAATTCACACAGTGAATCATCTTAAAGTAATGCAATAGTTTCCCCGTAATAGCTATTGGTCTCTTAATTTGCAAAAAAAAAAAACATAGTACTACTGTAAGAAATGACAAATGAATGCATTGATATTGATAATGAAGTCCTGAGAGTGATTTGTTAAGATAGTTTGGACAGATGCAAAGAAAAGAATAGATACATGTCCCATGAACTTGCGGAGGTTGGCGGGATTGTTGGAGAAAGTGTACATGAGAACGATGGGAACGGTGACATAGACGCCGAACTTTACAATCTCTAGAATCCCTTTCGAAGTTCCCAGAGACGACATCTTATCAATCCTATTACCAATCAATACGCAAACAAAGAGGAAACTTAAATTGATCTCAATTCAAACACACACAAATACAAGATGATATTTCTTTCACCTGAACCAAGGGAAAGGGAACAGAAGAAGAAGACGAACAAGCCTATAACACCAAACAGGAGGGCTGAGGCGGTGGAATGGAACATAGATACCCTGGGTTGGGCTGCCAATTGCTTCTTGCACCTCCTTCTTCTCACTTCATCCACCTCTAATAAATATCAAGACTGGATTATTATATGGGTTTTGCTACATACACTATATAAATTTCTAATACACTATATGTGAACAGTGTGCAAACGAAAATGCCCTTCACGATTTGAAAATTATAAATTCCGTAACCTTCATACGAATTACGAATTCGGCATAAGTAAGTTTTTTTTAAGTTAAAATATATTTTTCCAAATAATTTAAAATAATGGCACATGCAAGTTTCAAACTTGTGACCTTCATGTTATTAACGCAACACTCCAACCAACTGAGCTAATAAGTCAATTATGCTAAAAATAATTAATGTTGATACATATAACACTAAATTTTTAATGTATATTTAATACACATATCTAAATTTTTAATTGTTTAGTTTATCTAATTTCTTTATCTTTTCTTATTTCAAATTCTTGTTTTATTAATTAGGGATATTATTTTTATTTTATCAATTAGGATAATTGTTAATTATGATCCTATCAAATAGGATTCTCTTTTATTTTAATTTTATCAATTAATGAGTTATATATAACTCATTTAATTTGAATTTTATTTTGATTATTGAGTTATTTCTCATGCTTTTACTTTAATATTCTTAATATAATTTATTATGTAAACTTATATGTGTATTAAATATACATTAAAAAATTTAGTGTTATATGTAACAATATTAATTATTTTTAGCATAATTAACTTATTAGTTTAGTTGGTTGGAGTGTCGCACTATTAACATGAAGGTCATAAGTTCAAGACCTGCATGTGCAATTATTTTAAATTATTTAGACCAATCCATATGGGCCATGCAGATCCGTAACCTTCAAATTGCGAATGTCATTTTTGTTTATATAGTGTATGTAGCAAAACCCTTATTATATCTCTAACTACAAGATTATTTAGGGATTTGAAGCCCACACTCCCATATGTGTATCCTGCACCCCCTCCTCCCCCCCCCCCCAAAAAAAATACCAAACTATCCTTCCTAACCCTAAAACCTTCCTTTGTGCAAACTACTCTTGCGACGACACTTCCTTCACTCGCAATGAAAACTTCTTCTACCACGACTTCACCTTCTTCATGGCAGCTTCATGACCTCCTCCTCACAAGTCATCGCAATGAAAACTTCTTCTACCACGACTTCACCTTCTTCATGGCAGCTTTATGACCTCCTCCTCACAAGTCATGGCACTGTAGAACATCATTCCCCCTCCTTCTTCCTTTGTGTGTCACCATTGAAGGTAAGAATGTGATCCATAACATGGTGTTTTGTCTTCCAAAATGACAATTTCATAATGTTTTATCAAGAAACACAATTCTGGAAGCTACATAGTAGCCTAATGGAATGGTCATTCCAAAACATAGATTGATTTTCAGAATAGGCTTTATGGAATACATAAAATGTTAAAATTTTCAACCATTATTTTTTAATGTTATGGAACAGGCATTTTGGAAGCTATATTTTTACTGTTATGAAATATCTATTTTGGAAGATATTTTTTACTTTTATGGAACACCTATTTCATAAATCAAAAAGCTTAATAAAAAAATGGGAGAAAACATAAGTGTATGGAACAAAAGTTTTTCTGTGCAACTGAAAGAAATCAATGGCGAAAAAATGGAGACAAAGAGGAAGAATCAAAGTTTGTGAGATGGATGCAAAAGGAGACCTAACAACGGAGAAAACATAGATAGAGTGAGCTTGGGTGGGACTCTTTCGTGGAGTTCAATGCTGAGGAAGACAAAATGTATAATATGAAAATGGTAGATTGGAATTTTTAAAAAATTGGGAAGTACAGGATTCAAATCTAGATTATTTATCATGTTATAAAAACAAGGTTAAATAGTTATTTTCATCCCTGAATGTATAGAAGATTGACAAATTTGTCCCTAAAATATGGAAATTCAAAATTTTGTCCCTGAAAGTTAAAAAAATGCGACAAATCTATTCCTCCGTTAACTTTCATTCGTTATCGTTAATTGAAAAAACCTACGTGACACATTCAGAGACGAATTTGTCAGCTCTCTACCCAAAATATAATTTAATCTTCATTATATGGATATGTATAACAAAAGAGTCATTACAAGATAACCATCTTAGAATATAGATTTTTTAAGACGATTTTTCAAAGAACCGTCTTACAATATTTTTTTTAAAAAAAAAATTAACATTTATTTTTATATCTACTTAATAATTATTTTCATTATTGTTTAGAAAAAAGAATAATTAAATAAATATATTTAAAAAAATTATAAAAAAAGAACAATTATTTTTTTAAAAAAAATATCTTATAATTAAAGATGAAAAGAGTAATTGTTAGTAGCTTGAGACTAGTTTGGTTTCAAACAAATGACAAAAATTATGAGTGTATTGGTAATTAAGATAGGTAGAATAAAAGAATTGAATAAAAATAAGATAACAAAAAGTATACGATGAAAGTTTGTTTAACAAATCACTACGTAAAGATACCTTGGAAAGATGAAAGTGAATGAAAAGTTAGGAAGCTTGTTGGGTCCTTTTTATTTTGTTGACATGGTAGGGAATAAATGGGGTACCTACTCATAATGAGTCAATGTGAGATCTTTCAATCATGGAATCAAACAGAAACTAGAGATCTAACTGGAAGTATATACTATAAACTTCACAATATAAGGAAAAACAAATTGATAAAAGCTTTTTATACACGTGATTATGAAAAACACAAAGATGGCATAACCAAAAGTTGGTCAGCAAGAAATACTAGGAAATAATATTACAATAAATTCAACCTTGTCTGCGCAAATCAATTTTAACTTGAAATAAATTAAAAATGTAACAACTCAGAGAGAGTGACTTTTCACTATAAAAAGTAATTATATCGCACAGATAGTTTACATATCTTTCTGTCCGTAGAACTGTTTTTCAAAATCAAAAGGAAATAAAAAAGTTTTTCATCCTTTTAATTTTTCTAATTATCATCAATACCTGGAAAGATATTCAGAAAGCCAGAGGAGCCCAATATTTCCTAAGCATTGACAACATTTTTGGCACTTGAACTAGTTTCACACCCAAAATTGAAATTGTTTTATTGGATCTTCACATATAATATATGAGAGTAACATGATGCTTCTCACTGCAAAGTTTTAGAACAATAGTTCTTAAACAATTCAGGATATCTAGTGCATGTTAATTTATTCAGGAAGTTTTGTAAGTGGGGAATCATATTCATTAATGATTATTTTAGTTATAACAAGTCTATAATCAGTCTCATTCAAAGTAATGCATAAAGAACAAGACAAGACTAAGCACTAACTTCCTAGGATGCCACAATTGTACCGAGCCTACGCTGTAATAATGCTAGCATGTAACTAAAGAATCCAGTCCCAACAAGCATTGCAATCCCTGTAACATTGAAAGCAATCAGTCTAAATTTGATTATCAATAACACTTGACAGAATTTCTACAGATTCAAGGTATGATTTAGTTTATCAAATGGGAATCCACTGCCATATTGATAGGCACAATCATCAAAATGGAGTTGGGTCTCCCTGATGGCTTGGTTGCCTGTGTCTATGACGAGTAGTGAACAACTAATACCAACATAAACCACATCAATAATCAAAGTTTCCAAATTGTGGTGACCCTTGTGCATTTGCACTCTCAAAGAAGTCAAGCTTATGTTGAGGTGGATTGAGTTAGAAAAAAAAAGAAAACTAAAAATAGACTAAATTAAAATACTTTTTTAGTTCTTTATATTTTTAATTATATTCATATTGGTCTCTTATTTTTTTAAAAGTTTAATTTAATTTTGTATATTTTCAACGTGAATCAAATTTTTCTCTAAAATAATGATCGTTATCAATTTTTGGAAGAAAATTTTAAACTTTTTTACTTAAAACTTGTCTCATTAAATTCACCTATATAAAAATTATAAAAATGATATTTGAACAAAAAAAGGTTCATAAATATGATAAAAATCACGTGCAAATTAATTCCGACCAGTAATAAAACTCTAATATCATATTATTATCCAAGTGCTCATTAAACTCATTTTACATGCGATTTTAACCATGCATGATCATAGTATTTTATGGTTCAAACATATGTTGAATTCACTAATTTTTGTTAAAGAATCTAATGGAATGAACTAGTTTCATGTCTTGAATTAGTATAAACAAAAGGTTCAAAATTAAAAACAATTTAACATTTCCAAAGGACTATTTTGACTTTAAAAACACAAAAAATTAATTATAACTTCTTAAAAGATAAAACATCAAACTGAATATAATTAAAAACATAAAAGACTAAAAATCTATTTTAACCCTAATAAGATATAATTTAATGTAGTTTGATTCCTTTTGTCTACATATACGAAAACATCTTAATAAATATTCACTATCGAATAGGATTACAGGGGTTCGTGGACAAACTTGAAAAAAGCATCCTTGCTACATGTGTTCTAGAAAAATTTGAGAAACTCTTCACAAATATTGCATCACCCTATGCACCGGAGTCTCCCACTCAAAAGTTACTACAAATGATAAACATTTTCTCCCACACAAGAAACTCTCTCACTTCTTTGTGACTCGTGAAAATTTTGTATTTTTTATCTCAAATTAATTCAAGTAATGCTAATTACAAAATTAATGAACCAATTGTCCTTTAAAATTAATTTAGAACTTGTGTGGATAATTTCGAGGCTCATAGTGTATGTTTTCTTACTATTGGAAGCTCTCAAATTTTGCATTCATTAGAACAATATTAAAATATTATTATTTTAATCAATGGTGTCAAAATAAAATAAAATAAAAGTTTTAAGGGAGACCTAATCATAATTAATAGAGACTAATTATACTTATTGAATCTTTCATTTTTTTGACCAACACTTTCACAATGTATACACTATCAGTGTACAACACAAACCTAGTTTTAGTAGAATTTTGAATTGAAACTTGACTAAATAATAAAAAATATTTATTCATTAATTTTTTCATGAAATTAAATTTGATTAAGGTAATTCTTTTCAATTAGTTTATTAATCACAAAATTAAATAGAAAAAATAGGTGTTACAGTATTCATTTTCATGACAAAGTTAACAATTATCAACATATTTTCTACGCCTAATCAACACTTGAATCTAAAATCTAGTTTTTAAGTTTTTTTAAAGGATCTTCCCCATGTTTTTTCATAGAAAACCTTGGTGGAAACTTCAAATGTGTATTTTTTTTCCCTAAGATTAACAATATTGTAATTTTTATAATGAGTTTATGATAAAAAGTAATTCATTGAAATATTTTTTAAATGATAAACTATATTTCAATGTAATTTGTATATTTTCATTTTTTATAATAATAAAATTTTTGACTTTTTTATGATGTAACTTTTGACATGATAATATATACTACTAATTAATTTTGTGAAAAAATATCAAAATAAAATATAAAATATAAAAGGGAGGATAGCGGGTTTGGGCCAATAAAACGTATCCATGAAATAGTCCATAAGCCAACCCTTAAAAAATGTCATAAAAAAGGAAAAATGGAATTAGTGTGAGGAAAAGAAAATTACACTAATATTCTCTAAAATTTGGTCAAAATTATGTTACTATCTTATTTTTTTCATATTTACACATAATCTCTTAATTATTTGAAATAAATTACATGTATAAATGAAATTATTGTAAATGTAAAAGGAAGAGGTTACGTGAATTGAAAACACTATAGGAAAAGTGTAATAGGTGAGAAGAAAGAAAGAGGAGGAAAATTAGTACAAATGTGGGGCAGTCTGTTGAGGGGCAGTTTGTTGGGGGGCGCACTATTTGTATGGGGCAGTTTGTTGGGAGGAATTTTGTTATTCTTTTCACTTTCATCACATTATATATATATATATATATATGGGGCAGTTTTCTTAGAATAGATGAATTTTAATTCGGTGGTCCATTAGTTCTTGCACTCCCCTTTTAGGTATTTGTTACTTATTTTAACATTCTTTTAAACACTTCCTTAGAGTCTTATTTCTCTCGATCTCTTTCTTCTTATCATACTTTGTATTTTGTTTATCTCTTTCTTCTTATCATACTTGTATTTATTTTTCTCTAACGTAACAGTTATTGAATAGTAATTGAGTGTCCAACTATATTTTTTCTTGTTATTTCTTGAGCGATATTTATTATTTCTTGAATCAGTTAATATAGCATTTTGTGGTCTGTGGTATGGTATATATGGCAGCTTATTGGGTCTCTGTATAATGTGACAATTCTGAATACTTGTGTTCACGAAGGATAAAAAATGTTCGCATGGGAGAGTAACACGCTTAATTTGGATGTGACTAAGGGGATAAGTCACATCTAATTTAGACGTATTTAACTGTCTATATTTGTAAATAGTTTCAAAACAGTCACAAATTTATAATTTTTTATTAAAAATATTATATTAATTTTTTTTTGTAAGCTTCCCCGATCCCTTGACACTCTCAGCGTCACTCACTGCAAAACATTAAAGACTGTATTGTTTCCTTCAAGAGCTGTTGAACAATTAAAGGAAACGGTACGTTATGAATTTTGAAGAAACAAAAAAGTAAAAAGAATTGATTTCGACGAATAAACGTAAATGCAATAAATATTTTTTTGAGATTTAGAGATTTAACTGCATTTATTGGTGGTCAAATAAAAAAAATACTTTATAGGAAAGAAGTTATTAATTATTAATTATAGATTAAGAATTTTTTTCTTTTTTCTTTAAATTACTTTATAGTGATATTTTATTATCGATGGGTAGACTACGTGGAAGTGAAAATTTGAACACCTTCTATGTAGTGGCTGGGTTCAAAGCATGCAGATGCAGTGAAATTAAAATTTAATTTATAGTTTTGTCGGCACTGAGAACAAATAATTGCCATTTGTGTGTTTCGTTATGCCTTAGCTTTAGAAAGTAAAAAATTTCTCATGAATTTATATATAGGCAAACAGTGACTCTGCATACGCAAATCTAAACACATATAATTGCTCCTTCGAAAGAATATTATTTATTTTTTCTATGGAAGAAGGAAAGACTGTGAGTGAGTATGCACAAGATGGAACTGTGGATCTCAAAGGAAAACCTGCTCTCAAATCTAAAAGAGGTGGTTGGAAAGCATGCTATTTTCTTCTTGGTAATCTTTCTATCTCTCCCTTTAATCTATAGTCTTTTTTAATATTTTTTTATTCTATGGTCATTTTTAATATTAACACTTCTATATTATTAAGATTTTATTTTATTTTTCATTTTCCTTTGAATCTTTTGATTCAGCTTCTCATGGGAGTAGAATAGGCATATCACCCTCTAGTAATATGATCCAACGTTAAGTTCTTGAAGATGCCTTGAGACACAACGATATTTTCATCCATGTATATTATCTAAAGTTTTTTAGATACATAAAGGAAGTAATGAAAACGTACGTATTTTTGTTGAGTATTTTAACAAGATTAATTATATTGAAATAGACAACACATTTGCATATCCATTATCTAACACTTGAATCCGAAATCTTTGATTAACCCACATTGATTCACCTCTTTGATAATTTTATTGTGTAACTTAATAAAAAAAATTAAATCGAAGAGTGGGGGTGAGGGATTGTATGTGGAAGGCAAGAGAATGGGAAGCAAGGCTTACGAGGTGAGAGGAGAAAGAAGTGAATGGGAGGGAAAGCGGTGTGAGGAAAGGGGTAAAATAGGAATTTTATTTGAAAAAAAAAAAAAAGAAAAGATAGGATATAAGAATAGAGAAAGGAGTGAGAATAACAAAGCCCCTGTTAGAAATTAGTTTCCAACTTCCTTCCATTGAGTTTAATTTAGGCTGAATGTGATATGTTAGTTGTCAAGTTGTTCTAAAATATATAACGTAGTGAAGGGGTATAGTTTGCTTAAGCACAATACCTAAATTATGGTAAACTAAATTTGATATTATTTTGTATTTCCTTAGATAAATAAAGTAATATATATAATATTATATATAACATAATTTATTAAAATATTCTATTAAAAAATTAGACAATAGTATATTAGAATTTTATGTGTGCTGTACTTTTATTAAAATTTAAATTACACAAATCTCTCCTTGATGAAATTACATAAATTTTTATTCCATTTTCAATGCCTACAAAAAAAACTTCTAAATATTCAGCAAATGTTACATTGTGTCCCACACTAATTAACGTCGTTTTAACAGAAAGGAGCCATGTACATCTCAAATGAGTTTATATTTGTCAAACAAAAATCTCAAATGAGTTTTAATGTATTTTTTTCCTAAATGACTTTTTAAATTTTATCAATTCTTCATTTTCGTCGCCTGATGGCGTTGATGGAAGGGGCTGTAAAACCAATGTGCGAAAACAATCTTAGAAAGATTTGTGTAATTTATTCTATCTTCCTATTTAAAAATAATATTGTAGGTTCACGCATAATAAACATGAAGTTATTAAATATTAAATAGTCACTATAGTATAATCCGTAGGGTTTTAGTATTGGTAAAAAATTAATCAACTAATAGAGATAACGTATAGTCAATCTGATTTCTTTTCCCCGGCAGCAAAAAAAGTATAGTCAAATTGCATTGAAAAATAAAATATTGTTTGATAAAAAATATTGAATACTTGATCAATATTAGCTTAATTTTTAAAATCAAATAATAGTAAGGGGAAATAAATCATGTATTCATTATAAGATATAGTAGTAAACTAGTTTCCAAACAAATGAGAACAATGATGAGGCGTGGGAGCAAATATCAATAAAGTAAAAAAGTTAAATAAATAATAGCAATTTTTTAATAAAAAAAGTTAAAATAACTTGTTTCATAGAAGTAAAAGATTAGGATAAAATTTAATTGTAAAATCATTAGTACTTTTGAAGATTTATTTAATAAAATTTAGAGTTGTATATCAATAACTCGCACGTTAAGGATTGGCAATAAAGTTTAGTATGGATCATTGAAATAAGTTTATGATATTGGCCTCAAAGTTTTGTTCAAAAAATGACTTCTTTTCTTCTCATGGTAAGATTGTGAAGCCATTAATAATAAGTTTATTGATCGTCATAAGTCACTAAGGATTTTTCTTATTTTTATTTCTTCCTTTGGTGGACAATCTTTTCTAAGAAGATTCTTTGACATCTAGAAACTAGTTGAGTAACTACAATTTGGTATAATTACTTATTATTCATAACTGTATAAGAATTCTCTTGGTGAGTCTCTATTGACAGCTCTATCTTGCCATTAATACCCCTATCGAGTGGTATTGTAAATGTGTCCCTATCCTACCACTTTTATTCACCCAAAATAAATTATATCTTATCAAAAGTGGTCAAATAAGATAAAGTAAAACAAACACAAGGGTGCCATATGTGCATTCATTCATGCACAAAACAATGTAATATGTGTTACTCATAAGGTTGTAAACATGTACAAATCTTATTGCCCAATGAATTGATTTGATATGGTTGAATAAACTCATGAAATGTGACTTGCAGTGTATGAGGTATTCGAAAGAATGACTTATTATGGGATATCATCAAACTTGGTCCTGTATCTAACAAGGAACCTTCACGAAGGCACTGTCACTGCTTCCAACAATGTAAACAATTGGGTTGGCACTACTTATATAACTACCATATTTGGTGCCTATATTGCTGATGCTCACCTTGGCCGCTATTGGACTTTTGTCATTGCCTCTGTTATCTATCTATTGGTATGTTTTTCTACACACTTGAATTCACTTGTCACATTCGTAAGGATATATGCTGATATGCATATCAATATCATTATCAAGATCAAAGCCAATCCTGCCATGACTAGATGAATTACTGTATGTCCAAATTTGGGAAAATTACACCAATCTTGTTGAGTGCATGTTAATTAGTTCTTTGCTATTAAAATATAAAAATTATTTTATATGTGGTATTGTTTGTGTTAGTATAAAATTATTTACATAAATAGAAAATTGCAACTAAATTGAAAGAAAAAAGTTATTTATCAATTATCATAAAGAGATGATTATGAGTCAACCAATCTCAGAATTGTGTTTAGAATAAGCGCATGTTTGGATTAAAGTTTGTAAACTTAAGTTTGAATAAACTTTCATTTGCAAAAGGAACATTTCCTTTCTTCTATTTCAAAACAAGATTAAAAGCAAGATTGAGACAAAACTCAGTTTACAATCAACTCCAACTGAAAACCAAAGAAAAGGCTGTTTTTAGTTTTACTTTTGCAACTTAAAAAAACATAGCCTATTGTCATGCTAAATAGTTAATTCTTTTGGCTTGGTTGAAAAAATTCATGTGTAATGGCATTGGCAGGGTATGTGTCTGCTTACACTATCAGTTTCCCTTAAAAGCCTACAGCCTCCTGTGTGCCATGAATTGGATGTGACAAAATGCAAGAAAGCCTCCACACTACAGTTAGCAGTGTTCTATGGTTCTCTATACATCTTATCAGTGGGAGGTGGTGGAACAAAGCCCAACATTTCAACCATTGGTGCTGACCAATTTGACGATTTTGACCCCAAAGAGAAGGCATACAAGCTCACATTCTTCAACTGGTGGTTTTCCAGCATCTTCATTGGGACCCTTTTCTCATTCACAGTTCTAGTATATATACAAGACAATGTTGGGTGGGCTCTTGGTTATGGAATTCCAACTATTGGGCTTGCTATAGCACTCATCACATTCCTGGCAGGCACACCCCTCTATAGACATAGATTGGCCTCAGGGAGTTCCTTCACTAGAATTGCCAAGGTTATAGTGGGTGCTTTGATGAAAAGTAATGTAGCTGTTCCTATTGACTCTACAGAACTACATGAGCTTGATGAGCAAGATTATACAAATAAAGGGAAATTCAGGATTAGTTCCACTCCAACAATAAGGTACTAAGAGCCTCTTTGATTCTATTCTTAATTTTTTATTTATTATACAATCTGTTTTCTAAAACAATTTCACACTCGGCAATAAATTGCTCATGCAAAATCCATTAAGTTTTATTGGATCGGTTGAAATTTTATATCATCTATTTGATGTTGTGATTTTTTTACTATGAAATGCTATTATGTTCACAACTCACAAGTACACACATGCAGGTTCCTCAACAAGGCTTGTGTCAAAACTAGTTCAAGTACTAGTGAATGGATGCTCTGCACAGTTACTCAAGTAGAGGAAACAAAACAAATCCTATGGATGATCCCCATCTGGGTTGCTACATTTATTCCTAGCATGATACTTGCTCAGACAAATACCCTTTTTGTAAAGCAAGGAGTTACTCTTGACAGACACATTGGCAGATTCAACATTCCCCCTGCAAGTTTGATTGCGTTTACATCTTTCACCATGCTTGTCTGCGTTATACTCTATGACCGTGTCTTCGTCAAGGTTATGCAAAGATTGACTAAGAACCCCCGAGGGATCACACTTCTTCAAAGAATGGGCATAGGAATCACTATTCAGATAATGACTATGATAGTTGCATCTTTGACCGAAAGATATAGACTTAAAGTGGCCAAAGAACATGGACTAGTTGAAAATGGAGGACAAGTTCCTTTGAGCATACTCCTTTTGGCTCCTCAATTCATACTTATGGGATTGGGTGAAGCCTTCTTAGAGGTTTCCAAAATTGAGTTCTTCTATGACCAAGCACCAGAAAGCATGAAGAGCCTTGGAACTTCATATTCCATTACTACAGTAGGCCTTGGGAGTTTCATGAGCACTTTTCTTCTTTCCACAGTTTCACACATCACTCAGAAACATGGCCACAAAGGATGGATTTTGAACAACCTGAATGATTCTCATCTTGATTACTACTATGCATTTTTCGCAGTTCTAAACTTACTGAATTTGATCTTCTTCATGATTGTTACAAAGTACTTTGTTTATAGAGCTGAAATTTCAGATTCCATAGATGTACTTGCACAAGAACTGAAGGAGAAGACAGCTAATGTGTCAAACTAAGTGGTTCCAAGTGATTAGTTGATTGAACATTGATATATGGACATCTTAATATCGTAATACCTATTTAAAGACATATTATATTTATCGCTTTTCACTCTTCTATTTTTATCTCTCTCTAGCTCTAGATGAGATTTGGAGTGTCCATAAAATATTTTCCTAGTTGATTAGAAATTGGAAAGTGGAAGAGGACATAGTAACTGCTCTAAGTGTCAGAATTGATATAGAACTTAGGGATGGTTTGGTTATGCTCAATAAGTTGTTTAGAGTGTGATCATTTTGCATTACATTGTTCACAATTGTAGAGATGTTACATTGAATATTTGACAGAAAAACAAAATTGGAGAAAGGAATATAGCTAAATGAATGTCCGCGAAAGTTTTCATCTTCAACTACTGTGTAAAAGTTTAGTATTATCCATATGCTCACAATATAAATAGAGTTTGGGATGAAGCCTACATTTCACTTCAGGATGAGAAATATCTTCGTAGCCAAACTCTTATATGTAATGCTGGAATTCGCTAACCATTCATCATATGGTATGGCAGCTTATTGGGTCTCTGTCTAATGTGACAGTTCTGAATACTTGTGTTCATAGTCATAGAGGATAAAAAATGAGAAGAGAATGATTTTAGATATTTGGATGGAGGGGAACGTAAATGGAATATGAAAAACGATACATAAATTACTTGTTTTGGTTTAACAGCAGGTATAGCCCAGACTTATAAATAACAACCACATAAGAGAACAATGTGAAAAACAATAAAACTCATAATAAAAAACGGTCAATAATATGCTATGAGAACAAGAACACCTAAAGTTAGGTAGAATTTTGGCATCTATTAGTATAAAGAGTAGCAAAATCAAAACAAAGCAAATTGGATGAAGTATTCAAAGAAGGGCTGAGAAACACTAGTGGATTTTGAAACACACTTAAGATCCTTGGAAGGGCATATATGCCTCTTGCATGGTAAAAGGAGGATTGACTAATAAAAGCTTAGGAACAAGTCAACAAAAGTTCAGGGGACTAATAAAAACAGAAATCCTAGAAAGTTTAAGAACTAAAAAATAGTAAAGCCCTAAAAGAAATAAGCAAATGACCCTGGTACAAGATCATAACTCTAGCTGAAAATTATGAAGTGTGGACATGTTTTAGGCTTTTAGCCCATGCATGGATCAACAGACAGACTTCATACAAGCAAGTTGAGGATGGTTTTTGAACAATAAATGTCCTTCTAAAAAGTTATTCCAAATGAAAAATTCAATCAAAAATAAGTTAGATTATCCAGTAGACATCATCCCTCATCATTCACTGATAACATGCATATAATCATGAATTGTTTTTAAAAATTAATAACAGTATACAGATATTATTAACAAATTACACGAAAATGTGCCAAATGAAAAGCAGGTACACAGTTTAAACTCGCCCAAATTGTTTCCCAGGTATGGTCCAGCCATAATTGCTACAGCATAAAAGAAAACAGAAGTAGCGATAAAGCTACAGTAACCTGAGCCACCTATCACTCCAAAATGACTGGCACTGTCTTATTCTGACTCTTGCTATCCACCAGTACAGTCACACCCCTACACAATCAGACATGAAAATTTGCACATTTTCATGTTATTAATACCAGTACAGTTCATATGTAAAGAACGGGTCAGACATAAAATCAGACATCTTCCATTTCAAAGATGAAAATTTTCAGCATAGTTAGTGAATTTAAGTATAAGTTTTCTTTCATATTTATATATTTAGATTTAGATGGAATCAATCTAAAGCAAAGTTAATGGCAAAGATGCTTGTCAACATTTAAAGATAAGTCTGCTTACATTAAAATGAACTAAAGTATAGCACAGATTTATCACTCGAGGGAAGGGAGTGCAAGTTACTCAGAATAAAAAGTTCCAGGCACAACTTTCAACCCCTTTTGACAAATCTTTGCTTTTATGCATTCATTAGCAAGACACTTAAACTTTCTCTAAGCTAGTTAATTTAACAAGCAACATCCTTAAAAGAGGTTTCAACAATACCTAAATATTCAACATCCACCATTTCATTGGAATAACATACTACTAAAGTTCAGCTCTGGACACCTGGTTATGCATTTAATTTCATACTAGCTCTGAATAGTTATGTGATGTGTCTTTAGGCAGTTGCTTAGGATGTTACCTATCTGAATTATTTATGTTTGTGTAGTATTTGAGTCTTTAGGCAGTTAGCATTTGTGTGGCAGTAGATGTACATGGCATGACAGTTTCAGTATTCAGTAGGTAATTGTATGGAGTGTGTTTGAGAGAGAAAAGCCTGTGTCTTGTGTATTGTGTATAATGTATTGAGAGCGGTTATTCTTGGTGAGGGGCTTTGTCCTGTGTTCTTCCTTTGTTGTCTGATCTCTGTTCTAACCTTTTTTCAGGTTTAATCCAGAATATAAAAATATATAAATAAAACAATCTAGTTTGCGTGTGCAATTCTCTTGTGTCTAAGCATGTCTCTCGTACATCTTTAAACATCTAATACATTGGTGTCCACTATATCAATTTGAGAGTAAAAATATTTGTTCATCCATTTACCCTTATGTTTATGTACCATTTTCAATCCTGATTGAACAGAAAAGAAGGAGAAGTCCAATAAATAAACTTTTTTTAAATGATTGAAATGGTAAAATAAGGGTAACTCTGTTAAGAAACAACCTTAGTAAATGCCTAGCCAGTGGCCTGCAGAAGCTCCCTTTCTGCATGCTCTCTAATCCTTCTCTCAAGCTCAGGCCTGAAATGCTTGATAAGACCCTGCACTGGCCATGCAGCAGCATCACCCAAGGCACAAATTGTATGCCCTTCAATTTGTTTAGTCAACTCCTGAAGCATATCAATTTCTTCTAACTTGGCATTCCCAACTTTCATTCTTTCCATGATCGTCCAAAGCCAACCAGTCCCCTCCCTGCATGGGGTGCACTGCCCACAGCTTTCATGCTTGTAGAAATAGGAAAGCCTTGCAATAGCATCCACAACATCCGTAGATTTATCCATCACAATTACAGCTGCAGTCCCCAACCCTGTCCCAACAGCCTTTAATGCATCATAATCCATCAAGATATCATCACATACATGCTTTGGAATCAGAGGAACAGATGATCCTCCTGGAATTACTGCAAGTAGATTATCCCATCCTCCTCGAATACCTCCACAGTGCCTCTCTATCAACTCCTTCAGTGGAATACTCATTTCCTCCTCAACAGTGCAAGGCTTGTTCACATGCCCTGACACACAAAACAACTTTGTCCCAGCATTGTTCTTCCTACCAAAACTGGCAAACCATTCAGGCCCACGCCTTAGAATGGTTGGAGACACAGCCACAGTTTCCACATTTGTGACAGTGGTAGGACATCCATACAACCCAGCATTGGCTGGGAAAGGTGGCTTCAATCTTGGTTTACCTTGTTTCCCTTCAAGGCTCTCCAAGAGGGCTGTTTCCTCACCGCAAATATAAGCTCCAGCACCGTAGTGGATATGCACATCAAAATCATAGCCTGAGCCACAAGCATTCTTACCCAACAAACCAGCAGCATAAGCCTCTTGTCTAGCCTTTTCGAGATTCTTACGTTCATTGACATATTCACCCCTGATGTAGATGTAAGCAGCACTAGCCCTCATTCCCACTCCAGCAATCAAGCAACCTTCCAACAATTTATGTGGGTCATGCCGCATGATTTCCCTGTCTTTGCAAGTTCCAGGTTCACTTTCATCAGCATTAACAACAAGATACGAAGGGCGGCCATCAGATACTTTTGGCATGAATGACCATTTGAGGCCTGAAGGGAAACCAGCACCACCACGCCCACGGAGGCCAGACTTCTTCATCTCATTCACAATCCAATCAGTACCCTTAACTACCAAATCTTTCGTTCGATGCCAATCCCCACGTTTCATGGCACCTTTGAGAAAAGGATCATGCAGCCCATATAAGTTAGTAAATATCCTGTCCTCATCCTTAAGGCCACCAAAATGGGTTTTCTCCGGCGGAGGAGGCGGTGGTGGTGGCTGTGGGGTACTAGCAGTGGAAGCACCCTGAGTGCTAAATACTCTGAAACCAAGGCCCAATTTCTCAATACGATGTTGAACCAAGGCTGTCCTTACAGAAAGAATGCCCCTCATGGTTGCCTTACCTGACAGTAATTCCAAGTTTTAGAACAAATGATTTTGGGTTAATCAAAACTGTCCACAACTATACATCATCGAATAAAATTGGCTATTAACTTTGGGGCTAGCCAATAACATGAAAGCCTATGAATCATAACTCGAGAGCATGATTTGAAATCACCATTTACAATTAGTCATAATCAAACCCTATTCAGCACAATCAAAACAAATATATACAAGGACAAAACTTATATACAATTTCATAGGTACTTTGGAGTTGTTCTCCAATCTGAATTGCAGTTTTTCCTCAGTAATCTATGTTGACCTTTAATACAAACTTTTCTTACTCAAATTATCAAGATAAAACTCTAATTCTGATTAGAGAACAGCACAAAAAAAAAAAACACCCAAGGAACTGCATCTAAATTTTGTCCAATAAACAAAGACACGTCCGAAAAAGTAAAAGAAACCCACAAAGAAAAATTCAATTTTGCGCTCATCTTAATACTCATCGGCACAATAATTTCACACAAAAAAAAAAAAATGGCGTTCGGGAAAATTGCTGAACCCCTAGAAGGACTAATAAACGCGATGAGTCTTGTGCATATGGGAAGAAGGAAACAAGAATCAATTGCATTGCACGCGAATCGAAACAAAGAGTGTGTTCGGAGCTGAAATCGGAGAGAAACAAAACTAGGGCACAGATTTGAGGAGCTACGATATTGTTGGGTTTTGGAAGAAAAAGGAATGAATGAGAAAAAAGAAAATGTAAGAGAACGTACCAGTGGTGAACGCCAATTGAATTGATCACTGGGATCTGATGAGTGTTGAAAATGGAACACCTTCTTGTGCTGCTTTGGTGGGTTTCTTCGGTTATTACTCAGTTTGGCTTCTCTTGTTCTGTTTTTTTGTTTTGTTTTCAATTTATTTTTGTTTTTGGTGTTGGGTTAGATTTTTGGGCTTTTGTTTAGCCACGTTGCATTGGAAAAAGAGGGTTGATGGTAGAACCTAGAAAGAGGAATGAGTTTTATGACGAAAACGAAATTCTACCAAACTCTATGTTTTTTTTGTTTTTTTTTTTCTTTATGAAGATAAAATTATATGATTAGTATGGAGCAGTATTTTAAAAAATGAATTTTATTTATAATATTTCATTATTATTATTATATTATATATATATATATATACATAAACTCTAAAGTTATTTAAATTTCAATAAACAAATATGAATGAGTTTTATGTTTTAAAGTGAATTCTCGAATCTCGAACTATTTTTTATGAGAAAATAGATTATGCATTTATAATAAAAATAATTATACATTATCATTTAATTATAACTCATCTTAAGATTATAACCACCGAAATTTTAAATAAATAAAAAAAAGAGAAGTCAACATAAGAGTAATAATGGAACAAACTCACAAAAGCAGCACATAAAGGTGTTCCATTTTCAATACTCATCTCATCAGATGATGTAAAGCAGAACAAAATTGGATGACACAGTTATCATCATCGAATTCATATCATCGTTAATTTATACTTAGATGATATATCGTTATCATTAAACTTTTTTTATTTTGTGTGTTGAATAAAATTTAATAATTGATATTTATTATTTTTTATATTATTTAGTGTTCATACAATTCACAACGGTTTAAAGAAAAACTCCAAAAATAAATTTTAGGAATTCCTTCAACTTTCCATCATACGAGGAATAGTGAGGAGGGATACTACAAATAAACGAACTTCGAACATTTGGATTCACATTTGGTTATACAAAATCACATTAAAATAGCAACTAGTATAATTTTAGATAAATATTTACATTTTTTACATAAATAAATATTCATATATTTGGTTTTAGATTGAGAAATTCATTCTCAATCTAGAATTAATTAGAGTTAAAATAGTGTTTTTCCCCTTTTACAAAAGAGTTAAAATAATATTAGATAGCTTTTGTATTGGACGTGGTTGTTATAATTCCGCCACTGCAGTGGTTTCGAGGTAAGCGGTGGTGGTAAGCGCGACTGATGGAGGTGGTGGGAGAGAGGAAGAAGAAGGATAGAAAAGGAATATTAGAAAATTATGGGGTGCGCCAAGAAAAAATGAAATGCTATAAATAATTCTTGTCAATCGATCAAGATGGACAATCAAATCAAATTTTTCAGTTGATAGCAAATTTAGGGTCTCATTCAATTATGATAGTCAATCACGCTAGCCACATTAGTTTTTAGCCTATTGAAATTAGTAAAATTGAGTTAGGATCTTTTAAGTTTAGAATTATGACTCAAAGGTTGAAGATACCCAAATCATGTGAATATGAGGTACAAGTCAAAGGAGAGTAATTTTCAATAATGCTACTAATTCATGACCAATCAACAGATTTTTAATTCACCACTAAAAAACAATTTTAACCCATTCTTAAACTATCCAATTTTCAAAGTTATACTTACTAGTACTAGTCTCTTAATCTACACAAACATTGTATAAACATAATTGACAGATAGTCCCACCCCAACATGTAGCCATGGATTCAATCTCTAGGCTTGTATATATGTAAAAAAAACATTTTTAAAATAAGTTAATCTCTAAAATAGATCTTATTAACTTGATAGATTAATTATTGACTTTCAACCAAAAAATACCTTAGATTCATTGGAAAAAAAAATAATCTTTACTGATTATAAGTTCAACGAATATTGATTCATGCAATCAGATTTTTTAAAACCATATAGAATGAGATATGACAAACCTTGATTTTTGCATAATTCACATCTTGAATTTAATTCTTAGGTCATAGAAATAATTTTTATTTTATTTTCAGATTTTTTAAACCAAAGAGATTTTAATTAGGAGTGTACACAAATCAAGTTGGATCGAGTTTAGGAAAAAGTGAAGTTAGAAAAAGTATAACTAGTACTACCTCTGATTTTTTTTATAGAAAAATAAGTTATAGTGTAAAACTATTTTACTTGTTAATTTGTTATAATAAAGGACTGGAGGAGGTATTACTAATCATAAAAATCTAGAGATTTTGTAAAAATAAAATGCCCAAAAGCCTCTGGAACCGATTGCATGTTACTAAATAAAGACAGAAAAAAAGACACTCAAAGGCAGGATTTCAGTTGTAAAGTCTGGACCTTAATGTCACATAACATAAAATGTTAACCTACAAACCGATCAATCTCTATATACTGTACAAAAATGTGTGAATTGCACATCCTTGTCAGCACTTCATCTTCCAACAGTAACTCAATTACAAGAGGAAAAAAAACTATGATATTTAACACATTGCAGTTTGATAGGTGAATAGAATATACACCTTAAAAGATATTTCTACACGGAAAATATCCCAGTCAGCCAAAAGATCAGCCATCCAAAACCAGAAATTTCAGTTTTCAGGGACCTGGCTTCCAAATCCATCAACTCCAATCTAACAAAAGAATGTGAGAAAACGTATAACAATCAGTAGTCATCAACATTTGGTTGTGACCATGGCCATCAAGAAGTCCTGTAATATATTGGTGTAGATTATTGTGATTCACTTTTTTCAGGAACTTCCATTTGAGGAGGTAAGAGGTTTAAGAAGCTCCCTCTGACAGGTTGATTGACAGCCGTAGCTGATTCATCATCTGTGTCATACAATGAAATTAATTGAAACAACGCAAACCAGAAGATATACCAACATATGCTTCAATGTTCAGTGCAAAAAAGTAAGGGCAACTACATATGAGGATTCTCATGAGTAATGAACTTCTGATGCCAATTTCATAATGATATTGAGGGTATGGCAGTTCCAAAAAGCAGGATACTAATGCAAGATTAGCATTTGTTTTACAAACAAATTTTATTCTTGTTTTATATATTCATGTATCTTAGAAATTACAGAAAATGGGATTTAGGAGAGAAAAAGGGAGAAGGGAAAATTTTGTTAGAAAATAGAAATCATATGGTCAAGGTTTACTTCCCTTTTTTCCTCCTCTTTTTTCTTGTTTTTTATCTATTTCATTTTAAGACGACATAAAATGTAATCTTCTCATATGTCGAAAGAAGCTACCCTGAGACACAAAGTAGAAGGAAGAAGTATGTGCAGTTCTAGAATGGAATCATTTGGTATCCCAACACTCTACTCCTTAGTGAAGTGAGAACAATTGCATTTGCATATAAAACATATCATCAATACTTTCATTGAATATATAGAAAGACAAATATCTCAAAGAATAGGAAAACAATAAGATATTCTTACCAAATAGGGACTTAATAGATGGTCTTTTAGGTTTTGTGCTCTTCTTCTTCAATTCAGCTGATAATGTACAACAAAATTACTTGTGAAGAGAAGTGCAATGATGAATCAATAAGAGAGGGTAAAAATGAAAAAGAAAAAAGAAAAAAGGAAATGCTCTCTTTCAGACTAGCCTGGTTCACCAGCATGATCTTTGGCAAAATATATGGCATATTGAAATTAAAATTACTCAATGCATCAGCATCTAAATTTAGTTACTAATATTTCTTTCTCAATTCTCATATAAGCAAAACTGTATATAACACAGAAATAACACAACCTTTTGAAAGAAATCTCCATCATTTTTCCCCCGAGACATGTTAATTTAAAGGGCACAGTAAAAATGGGCTCAAATAAACTTACATCTGTTTACGGAAACTGTAAAAGTAGAAGCAACTTGAAAGATTTTAATTGCATGGCTATAAACATCTCAACAAAGATTCTTTTGACCATTGAATGTAATACAATGTTATATTCTCTTGTCAATTTAATTTGATTCCAAAATTGTTTAATTGAGATTTTGTGTTGCATGGCAGAATATGTCAATGCATTAACTTAAGTACACAATAAAAAAATATATTAAACAGGAATATTTTTGTTCTGGAAAGAAAATGATGAAAAAGAGATGAAAACATTATATAGATAGAGATATACTGAGAGAGAGATGTAATTACCAATTCCAGGTATTTCGTGATCATTCACAATTTCAAAATTCTTGTATGTGTAGCCGACGAAGTTAAAATCTTTAGATGGCAACATCTGCACCAAATGACACAACAAAGAAACCCAGACTTCAACAATGTTCCTTGTAAATGCTGATGATCCATGAGGTGATTGTACTCAGGGTTACCATTAACATAATTTTTGTCAAATTCTAGTGTCATCCAAAGTAAATTTCATTTGCAAACCAAATACTTTTATTACTTGAAATTACTCAAACCAATTCAAACTTTGAAGCACCTTATTTTCTCAATTAAATAACAAATGGCCAAGATTTTTAGTGTTTCATCACAAGAGAAATCAATGGGAGATTAATGGTAGATAGATTACAGGATAGGTAATAAAACGCAAAAATATAGATAGGAACTCATGCCAGCAGCTCTACTTGAATAAATAACCCAAAATAATCTTATTGTGTATAATTTAAGCTTCAAAGGAGGAGCAAAGGCCCATGATTGATGGACAACCCAAGAGTAGCCGTCTTGGTAGGGCACACTCCCGATAAACCTAGCCTCAAATATGTACATATTGAATGAAGGAAAATCCAAAATTCAATATCAAATACTAATCAAAAGCATCCCAAATCAAATGCTTATCCCTATTGGAAAAAAGCCAAATCAAAGCTATCAGTAAAGTATCGTGCACCTAAGATTATCACAGAAAGTTTACAGGGTTTGGACATGACCATGGACCTGAAGCACAACCAATGTCACCATTGGGGATAGTTTTGTCCAAGCACAGTCATATTTTGACTAAATCATCGAATATACATACAAGATCTGGTTCAACACCCACTACTACTTTACTGATAGTTTAAATAAATAATATAAAATGAGTGTGGACTTTAGTTGGTTTCAACGATTACAAGTTTACAACTGATTAATGTATTGCAATTATTCTATGGGACAACCTATTAAACGGGTCACCCACCATACACTCACCAAGTCCAAAAAGGATTGGGGGTGTATTGGAAAAAACTAAAGTCTCACATTGGCTAGAGAAAAAGACAAGATAGAGAAGTATATAAGTGGGGCTAATCCTCACCTTATGAGCTAACTTCTAAGGTTGAGTTAGATCCAAACTTACATTCTAAGAATCCCAAAGATCAATTTATTGACCCAACATCCAAACACCCTAATAAGCTATTTCTATTCTAAGACGGAATAAGATAATCCAAACAACCTAATTAGATCCCTAAATAAAAACAACAATTAATTAATTCCAGATGAAAGACACTAATTGTGAAATCAAGAACCCTAAACAATGGCCCAATCTACATAAGTGATATTAACAAATGGTACAGTTACAGCAATTCTTGTAGACCAACTACATACAAAATTTAAATAACAAGAACCAACCTTTCTCCACGGCCCTGCCTTTGAGGAAGGTACAGTTTGCTTGTCCGCCTACACATCATTAGTAAAACAAAATATCATGACACTCAATATCAAAAGAAATATCATGACACTGGTTCACAATGATAAAATGAATAGCTCTTCTATATCCATGAACATAAAGATATATAATATACCTCTTCAAACTTTTCAAAATTTTGAGTATCTAATTCATCATTGACCTCAGGTATGAAAGCAGCTTTCATTTGGTATAATTTGTCCCATTCAACTCCTTTGAACCATGGGTGAGCCTGGACACAAAAATGACCAACCACTTATGCGTTACTATACTAGTGTATTCCTGTGTAAACTGTAGAACTTAGAAAAGAACACACCACAACACCTTTATTTCATCGGCTCCTTTGGTTCCAAGCCTCTGCTCCACATTGCAAAGGAGTCTAAAAATAAGATCCTTTGCCTCTGCTGAAAGTTTAGCTTCTTCTGGAAACTTTAAAGTAGTTCTCCAGTTTACTATCTGCGTATTGAAGGTGAAGTAAAATAAGATCATAATTGATGAAGACAAAAAATGATACAATAAAAGGAATCCATTGAAGCAATCAACATGGACACATTATAAATAGTGGATAACTATGAAATGTCCTCTATTACTGTTGCTATTAATATAAAATATAAAATCCCAAAACCGGCACCAGAAGCATGATACAAAATAATTTACATGCAACAAGTAACGGGGGAAAGTAAACAATATCATAAGAAAAGAAAGAAAAAATTCTGAACGTCAGGAAACCATCTGAGTTTTTTTCTGAAACTTGCTCCTCATAAATCAATACTTAATAATTGCAGCCACCAAACAAATTCAACATTTCTAAGCCTTTCTGAACCAAGGGTAATGATGGTATGGTCTAATATATCCAGGTGCATTGGACAGGAATCCATTAACAGGGGGTCCACATGTTACCTTTCTACAAGTCAACATTGGTTCATCTGAATAAAAGGGAGGATACCCCACAAGCATTTCATACATTATAGCTCCTAGAGACCACCTGGAAGCATTGACACAACATCAGAATGCATTGAAACAATAAGTTTATAAGGGGGGAGGGGGTGGCCATGGGGAGACTTTTGAAACAGAAAAGTAGAAAACACATTCTATATTACCAATCACATTCCACACCATATCCTTTCTTCAGAAGAACTTCTGGAGCAATATAATCAGGTGTTCCAACTGTAGAATAGGCCTGCATTATTGCAAAGAAAGAAAAGCTTAAAATGCCATCAATCTATATAGTCATCGTACAGCCACAGGGGGGAAGAAAACTTGTCAAAACTGAGGCTAAAACTAGTGGTCACCAAATTTATATGTTATAATTAAAAGGTTAAAAGGTAGGGAAGGAAGAAAAGAGAGAAAAGAGACTAAAAATTACAAAAAAGTAGATTTATATATGCTGTGAATGATATTTTCTGAAGAACAGGTCACTAACCCCTATTTTATACTAGGACTTGGATTAAGTGCTAGACTTCTAACCCTAATCAAATAAGAGTACAAATGCACTTGGTCGCCCTTTATAGTTTGTTTTTTGAATCTGTGCCTATATTTTCAACGTTTTGGAGTTTGGTCCCAATCATTAAAATAGCAATCCGTATATATTTATAACACGTTTGGATTTTAGTCCCTATAAATTAATTTCTAGTCATTAAGATATCAGTCCCTATTTTCTGTGAAAGACTGGCCTCATAGTTTCAAATTATTAAGGTAATGGGACCAAATTCAAATGATTGGATCTATCAATATCCCCCAAAAAACTGCCTATAAAATAAATATATCAACATCCAAAAAAAGAAAAGAAAGGGATATATATACATTTAGGTCCCTGAGATATTATATGTGTTCCTTGGTTCCCAAAAGCTTCTGTTTATACAAATTGGTTCCCAAATGGATGAACTTGTTAGGAAGTTGACAATTTCGGTAGGGTGAACTTGTTATCAAGTTAAAAGTTCAAGTATCAATTTGCATATACAGAAACTTACAAGGGCAATAGCAACCAAAGAAATATCTTTCAAGAATTCAAGGTCTAAATGGTATTTTATTCCAAAAAATATAATATAGGGATCAAAAATCTAACTCAGGTGAAACTATAAGTAATTAAGAACTAATTGTTTATTTTGTCCTAAAAATACAACCTGGAAATTAAGAAGGAATTAAATAATCATGTTTATGGATACTAATATTGAGAGGCTTACAAGCATTCGTCGATTTTTCTGCCAATGCTGCAGTTGTTCCTGTTGGGTTCGTTTAGGAGCCGCAGGACGCCCATCACTTTGGAGGGCTCCACTTCTCTTCATTCCAACAGAGAAGTCCTTTTCTTGAAGGTTACTGCAGTCTAGCGGTTTACATAATCCAAAATCTGATAATTTCATGTGGCCATTTCTATCTAGCAGCAAGTTGTCAGGCTTGATATCTCTGGAATACATTTAAAAATCAGGTTATTAAAAATATTTATTGATCCAGAAGAAGACCGCAATAAGTATCATTGATCCACGTTATAAAAGTATACCAAAATTTCCCATCATTTGACATTATTTTTTACAGCTTTGAGCTTACCTATGAATATAATTATGTTTATGAATTGACTCTATGGCTAGGACAGTCTCCCCAACATAGAACCTGGCCTCATCTTCTGTCAGTATCTCCTTCCGCATCAGCAATGTCATCATATCTCCCCCAGGTAGATACTCCATTATGAGATATAAGTACTCCTCATCTTGAAAGGAACAATAAAGTTTAACAATGCAATTGCTGTCAACTTCAGCAAGTAGATTTCTCTCAGCTTTGACATGTTCAACCTGAAAAAAGTGTATCCAATAAGTATAAGAAAACAATATTTACTCTAAGTCTCTAACAATGTGATAATTCCACCTGGCCTCTTCGTAGCATCTCTGATTTCTTAAGCTTCTTCATAGCATAAACATGGCCAGTGGCCTTCTCCCGGCAGATTCTAACCTATGAAAAGAAAGAATTGCAAAATTGTAACAAATTATCTGATAAATATCTTTATGAGAAATCTGAGTTATTTATGCAGCAGGATTTGGAACAAAAAATCATTACTAGCCAAAGCGGCTATGCAATATATATACACTGTCTCCAAGCCAACTTCTTGATAAAACTCCACAGGCTACTGAATGGTGGAAACAGCTAATATGCATAAGTACAAAACACAAACTGGAGTTTTCTTTGCAACTGGAATAATCAATAAAATTCATTGTTGTGATAGACAATTTAAACCAGCACGGCTCAAAAGACTCAAAATACTCATGGTAAAACTCCATTACCACTACTAATTTTGAAATATAAAGATCCACTGCAAACAACAATTTTAAAGGGCTACTTCTACCTGGCATACCCTAAGCTATATCCTTAATCTACAGTTTTCTAACATATGTATAGAAAACTGTAGAATACACACCAGAGTTAAATAACTAATATGGGTGCCGCCATTACTCAATAGGATTAGCAATTCGACCTCTAAATATCAGAAACAGCCATGAAAAATAGAAAAGAACAAAAATGATATGAATGTCACAGAAAGCTAAGAAGAATTTGTGGTTTCAAATTTCAATCTATTGGGGAAAAAAAAGTCCTACATTGACTATAAATAGTGCCTGAATAGAGTATGTAAGTGGCAACCCTCACCCTATGAGCTAGTTTTAGGGTTGAGTTAGCCTAAATCCAAATTCTAAAATAGTGTAAAGCCTATCCTAGATCTGTTTTGGGGCCACCTACCATTTTATCCATGCACCAAGCCCAATAGTGTTGGGTGTGAGGGGAGTATTGGGAAAAAATCAAGTCCTATATTAACTAGAGATAGTGCCTTAATAGTGAATAGTGTATATAAGTTTTTTTTGGGGGGGGAGGGGGTAGTGTTGAGCCTAAACCCAAATTCTAAAGACAATCAACATCTTCAGTCTCCACATATACATATCAGTCAAGTCCTTTTAGTCATTGGAGGAAACACTAATCAATGTTGTCAAACTCGATATTCTTCTACCTAGGATCGGCAGGAAGGGTAAAATATCGTAACATGAATTGTAAGATCCTACCTAAGATGCCAAATTATACTTATATACACATGTATATGCATAAAAAATAATATAGATACGGAAAACAACCTCTAAATCACAACATTAAACTAACTAACTAACTTAAATTGGAAAATCATGATCATAAATATTAATATATAGTAGCTGATAAATGTGAAAACAATCAACATTCTTTTCCTTTCAATTGATAAAAACAGCACATTTACATTTGAAAAGCAGAAAAGAAAAAATAAGGAATGTCAATTATGAAACATAAATCAGAAAACAGCAGTTCATTCACAACGCACTCATTTGTTGTATGAACCCATTTCCGGTCAATTATTGTCATTTTCAGGTTTTTATTACATTTTTTACACTAAAGTAATGAGTCGTCAACCGTCATCTCTCCATCTCCCCAATTCTAATAAAACTATAAAGAGAGGGGAAAAAAAGAAAAAAAATCTAAAATGAATTTATCCATATATCACTCCCATGACATTCAATCAGTAAGCCTTTTGCATCTCCTGAGTACAACAAAGCCAACAAACAGCCCGGCAGCCCTGATGCCGAAAGCAAAGGCAACAACAACCTGAATGGTGATGACCACAGCAAAGTAATCGAGAATGAGCACAATCGTTGCCGTGCAGCTACCAAAGCTGGGTTCCAACACAACAGTGAAGGATAAAAGCTAGCAGCTCTCTCCAGCAAGCTGAGCAAGTCGAGTTCCTCCACCTTGGAAAACAAATGGTGAGAGACAAATGACTTTGTTGCACTCGCAGAATAGAAGGGTAGAGAAAAAAGGTGAAAGACGAATGTTTTGTGTTTTTGTAACCCTAAAAGAAGGGTAGTTCGTGTTTTCAAAACTGGGTCAGTCCAAGCTGACCCAAAAACCCACCTCAGCCCAGAAAAGAGAGTCATTCAGGATCATTGATCTTGCAATTCCACAACCAAGATCGTGATCCAGAAGCTATCTGACCAGGCTCCAATTCAGGCTTGGAGTTAGCTTGTTCCAGGGGCCAAAAATCGGAGGATCGTACAAGTCAACAAGGTAACTCACAATTTTAACAACAGACAATAACATTATTGCAAAGATCTATTAATATAAAATTCATTAAGGTCAAACATAAAGATAGTTTTACTTGGATGCATAAAGACGGTTTTACTTAGAAGCATACAAAAATAAAGTACACCTCTCCAAATGCACCCTTCCCAATCATAGTCAGGGGCTCAAAGTCATCAGCCCCCATCTTATGTCTCTGAAGGCGCATGATTTCCCTCTCCTTTTCCTCCAAATGCTGAAGTAAGTTGTGTTGCACTTCCTCAGAGACTTCAGCATCAGCCAACTTCTTTTCTAGCATATTACGTCTGCAAAAAAAGAAATGACTTTAGGTCTAATTAAAGACTTAAAACAATTTCTGTTTCCATTAGGTATTTGCACACAACATATCACATCAGAGACAACAGAAAGACAATGTCATACAAAACTATATTCTAGTAGGGAAGAAAACTTTTTTGGCAACAAAAAAGCAAGGTAATAAGGAACTCACTTATTTCAATCAACTCAGAGATGACAATAAGCATGGTAAAACAACTACTTTATATGGTACAAAAATCTTCAATAACATCATATTAGATAGTCATCATGACCCAAAATACATAAATTGAAGTAAAGATACCTTTCCTTCCTCTCCTGCAGGCTTTGCATCTGCTTCTTATAATGATTTTCGATATACTGTTTTGCAGCTTCAACCCTCTGTTTGGTTACATTTGAAGGTGCTTCTTCATTTGTTGGGGGTCTTGACCCTTCTTTTGTGACGCCTGTAGTTTCTTTGTTCTTTTCAGACTTCATTTTATCGTTGGATTTGAACTTACTAAACCACCGTCTTGTAGTTTCCATTTTATTTCTTCACCTCTCAAGCTGCCGTTTTTATATTTCTACTTCACCAAACACTAAAGACCAAAAGTTTTGCCAAACAAGGATCTCGTTTTACCAGTCATGAAAATCAAGGCACTACTGTTCACCAGAAGAACCAAAGGCCCCGTAACTGCTACTTCTATTCAACCAGGAAAACAAACAACAAGAATCAGCTAACTTTAGCATCCTCCATACAGTTAATAGTTTATCAGAATTAAAAATACACAGTATAGAAGAAGCATTCCAGAATCATTAAATAGGAAGCACTAATAAAAGAAAAGAAAACAAAAATAATTCAAGGGTTCATTTGTTATGCGAATCAAGAACAAAACAGAAAAAAAGGTTGATCATAACTAAACCAATTTCAAGCAGAGGAACTATCAGAGCAACTGCAGTACTGAGAGTAAAACTAAACCTAAAACAAAGGATGTCAAACTAATGAGTCTAAGTAAACTTATGGAGCTTTCGTAGAATTGACTCCAAGTTTACTTACCTAACAAAAAAATTCAAATTAAAAAAACCTATTAATGACATATATGCGTATGTTAATACTCTTAACACAACAATAATTTAACATTTCAATTTCTTAATAAAGCAAAGTAGTAAACCACAATAATAAAGTGAGATAGTACATAAGTACTAAATAAGATCAAACTACATAAATGACCAGATCATATATAAATTCACAAAAACATAAGTTCCTAAAGTGAAAACATTTCAAAAAGAGTTATATTCTTCAAATCATTTGAGCCCTAGTAAAACACTGTCACTGTGGGGCAAAAGTCAAATTTGATTTCAAGCTTGCTGACTTGCTTCTTGACTCAAGAGTTTGTGTGAATTTATACAAGTTTACCTGAGTTTATCAAGAAAATAATTTGATGGCGACTTCAATTCCTTTCTCTAACTAGAATCATAAACCCAATACAGTCTATGAATTAACTCAAAAATTTGACAACCATGCCTAAAACGTTTCAAAAGTGGAACCATCAGCCACCAATTTCAGAAAACAGGAAGCATTCCCAAAGATCCTCATTTTACAACAAACCTTAAAAACCTTTTGGTTTTCCACTTTAACAACACTTTCAGAATTTCTAGGTTTCTTCAAAAGCGTGCATGCACACACAAATGTATACAAAAACAACGAAATCAAAAGTCAGAACACCTATCCAGCGCATTGCAGTTCAACAATTTACAGTGCATATTAAAATAACTCTTCTGGTCAGCAAGGAAAATGATCAAAATGCAATCTATTTGGACAATCACTGAAAAAAAAACGATTTTTTTCTTTCCCCACATGTTCACACTGACCCGGTAACCAATTAAGACCCCCTCCAAAAAAGAGAAGATAATAAACAAATAAAAATTATGAATCAAAGTCAAAACTGATCAAGCAACACTGGTACAAGTATTTTAACCTTAAAAACCTTTTGGTTTTCAACATTAACAACACTTTCAGAATTTCTAGGTTTCTTCAAAAGCGCATACACACACAAATGTATACAAAAACAACGAAATCAAAAGGCAGAACTCCAATCCAGCGCATTCCAATTCAACAATTGACAGTGCATATTAAAATAACTCATCTGGGCAGCGAGGAAAATGGACAAAATGCAATCTTTTTGGACAATCACAAAAAAAAAAACGATTTTTTTCCTCTTTCCCCACATGTTCTCACTGACCCAGCAACAAAATTAAGACCCCCTCCAAAAAAAAATAAGATAAATAAATGAAAATTATGAATCAAAGTCAAAACTGATCAAGCAACAACACTAGTAGTACAAGTAGAAATTTGGATTGAAGAGGAATAAGGGTACCTTGAACTCTGGAAGTTGAGAGAGGGAGAGAGAGAGAGCGTAGAGAAGCAGTTAGCGTTGTTGGTGTTGTGGTTGATGATGGTGACAGTGATGTGAATGAGATGCAGCGATTCAATTTGCTGGTTCTAAGCTTTTTGTTGTTTTGTTCGGGTGAGTTGAAAGTTGATAGTTGAAAGTTGTAAGGCACTTTTTAAAATAATATTTATTTATATTTATAATGTAATAAGGTTTGATGGGATGATAATGGATAGATAGTGGACGCGGAGTTTCTCTGTTCTTTCTTTCTATTCCACCTTACCCAACTTCGGCCAACACAATACGTTACTTTGTTTCTTCCTTGCTCCATCATTATTACCACATATATACACATGGATTAATTATTTATTTATGTCAAAGATTGATGACCCAACACGGTTTAAATATATTTTTAATTCTATTAATTTTCATATTTTAAAAATTTTTAAATAATTTTATCAGCATTAACTACATGATATATATATTTAATGTTTAATATATAATACTTGATATATTTAATGCTAGTATTTAATATATTAAATGTTAAATGTATTTAATATTAATTTAATATGCTATATTTATTAAGATTTGGAACATTTGAAATAAAGGAGAATTGAGAGACAATAAAGATGTTGGAAAGGGGACCTAATTATGAATAGTATTTGTGAGTTTTAGTTTTGGTTTGGTTGAGATCAAATAAAAAGAACAAATTTTTAAATTTTTGTGGAGGTCTCATACTTTTATTTTCTGCTTTAACTTTTTTTTATTTTTTCTTCTCTTCTCTTCAACTACACAACTCCTTAATCTGCGGTCTTTTGTACCTTAGATGTAATAGGAGAGAGAGATGGGTATAGTCTCAACTAGAGTGAAATATAATTTAAGTGATACTTATAAATTTTAAATAATTCTTACTTTATAAATTGGTTTGTCTAGGGTTTAGTTAAGTATTAAACCCAACTCCTAATAAGTGAATAACGGTAGTTAAGGTTTTTCTATTACGATCATTAGCTATCAAAAAAGTAAAGTGGAAGACAAAATTTAGATGTAATTTCTAAAGTGTGTTTGGTGTTGTTCTATAATTAGAATTGAAGTTTTGTCTGAGTAATTTACAAAATAAATATTTGTATTAAAGGTCAACACAAATTCCTAGGTGAATCTCCAACTCAAATTGATAAGTATTTTTTGTATGACACTATTCATCGATAAATTATAGGACTAAGCATGTATATCATTTTGGAGTTTTATTTCTTATGTAATATTCTTTTTAAGTTGTGACTAGCTTTGGCATGACATTGTGTTCCTATTTTGAAATTTTCGTATTCCCAAAAACCTAAGTATAACTGTGGTAATGCATGCCAAGGTGTTACATTAGTAATTAAAACATCTTAAATAATTAATATTGATTAATAAAAATTCAAAAATGATTAAAGACTAATATTTAAATCAATAAAAGTTTTATAGAGATGATTTTGTAATTGAAAAGTTTTCATATGGTAGTAATTTTTAATAAATTTTATAAGAGTGTGCAAAAAGTAGCTTAAGTGAAACTAATTTTGACTAAAAATACTAAATAAATTCCAAGAGGGATAATTATATATTTTCTTTTTAAAATTAATAAGTTATTTTTCGAAGTAATTAAATTCATCAATAATAATTTTTTATACTTATTTTGTCTTTAGTAATTTTGAAAGTGAAATAAGACTATTTTATGGAAATTTTGGATTAGGGAAAACTAGCCATTTTATATTAATAGAAAGCCATTTTAGAATTAAATTAATAGATTTTAAGGATATATACAAAAAAATTATAATTTTAATTAATTATTCATATTCTAATACTTTAGTACAATAATGGTAAAATGGACACTTCACGTTAAAAATGAATTTAAGTTTTTAAAGAAGTTCTAAATGGCTGTAATTGTATTTAATTTTTTTAAAGAAAAAGAAAATTATTTGAATTTATTTTGTATTTTATAAGTTTAATTAACATTATGAATTAGTATATTTTTTAATTAAAAAATTCATTTAAAATGATTTTTTAAATTTACTATTTCCAAGGAAATATTTAGATTTAAGTAATTTAATTGAAATTATTAAATATTTTTCAATTGAAATCTAATAAGTAATCTACATAAAGTTATTAAGGTAATCACAAAAAATTTTAAGAAATTTTCTAAACATTATACCTTAATGATTTAAGGTGGTGACATTTTGTATGTACCTAATAGAAGGTCATACTAGACTCGATATTATTTTATCTAACTTATTCATAAAAATGAGAGTCTAATGATGATAAATTAGATATTGAATATAATGATTGATCATGCAATCATACAAATTTTGAATAATTTTATATTTGTTGATTTATTTTAACTATGCTAATTAACATAATAAAAATATAATGTTTACTTAAGTGTATGGTTTTTAATTTAATTTAAACTTGATTAAAAAATATTTTAAGATATATTATAAGATTAATAGTAAAATACTTAATATAATGAAAATAAGTTATCTATAAATGAAAAAAAATACAAGAGCGCAAAATTAATTAAAATTATAACACCTTAAATATTCATAAAATAAAATAAAACTAAAATACCATATAAATATATTCATTTGTGTCAATTTACATTATTAAACTATTTTGACATGTAATTTGATCAAATACTTATAAATTAATATGTTAGATTAACAAATTTTAGCTTTCGACTAACTTTTTAGTTTTTAGTTAGCTCTTCAAATAATTTTATTGAACATAAACTAACTCTTAAATTTACTCTTATAATTTGATTCATCCTCATATATATATATATTTTCAAATGTTAAACTTTTATAATGAGTTATGAAATCATCATAGTTATCATTATATTTGCTACTAGATTTTTCCCCATAATTGTATATTGTCATCCTTGTTATCATTATCACTATCACACCTGTAACAGCCCATATACATCTGGTTGTTAAACATTGTATTATGGTCATTAAGCATAATAATTAATTGGACAAAATTAATTGGGAAGCAACTAAATAAAGTGACGTCATCATACGTCCACAAATAAGATGACTTTGCATTATGTATGGTAATTGTTCATGAGTTTACAAGCATATAAGACCCCGGGTACGATATCCCCCTAAGGCCAGGTTACAAGCACGCGTAAATACATAACAAAATACAGGGTCACACATGCTCCAAAAATAGACTAAGGTTCACTAAGAACCCGTCCCTGCTCGGCCTCTCATCTGGAATCCATCGGACTACCTCGCTACCCGGGCCTCTTGCCCCCGGATCCGTTGTCCTCCCTGTGCTCGTCACCTACAATAACATATAATCCCCAACTGGGGTGAGACAATAATCTCAGTAAACTCCGGGTTCTGGAGGTTTCTCCTTTCCCGGGTTCACTTCCACGATACATAGCATCAAAACGGTATTATACAAGCTAGTCATCCCGGCTTACACAAAACACATCACATGTATATAATCACCCGGATATAACAAGAGAGATCATCCAACTTAATGGACACATTCCCTGTATATCCTTGTCTGAGGAATATCATCCAACTTAATGGGCACATTCCCTGTATATCCTTGCTTGAGGAAGATCATTAAACTTAATGGGCGCATTCCCACAGGACTTCGAGCAAGCACCCCTAAGGAAGATCATCCAACTTAATGGGCACATTCCCTCTGGGTTCTGCGCAGACGTTTATGGCTCTAAGTCCATACTTGTCCATTCTACTGGTCAGAGAATATCGTAAATCACAACAAAGCATCACACTGCAAATTATATACATGTTCTCAATCAGAAAGCAGTAACACACAATTTTTAACACATGTATCATGACATACAATAACCATCACTCCCTCGAAGTATGGTGGAACGTGGTCCAGAGAAGGACTTTCAAGAACAGAGAGTTTACCTGCTCTAAGTTCCTCACTGGTTCGCCCAACCTCGCGATTCCGAACCCCACAATCCTCAGTGTCGCGTCCTGCATATATGCATGCAAGTAATTAATAGCGGTTCTCACCTGTTGCATGTAAGGAAACTCCATACATTTCCAGGTTACAAGAACAAGTCACCCACATGCACGACCTATCCCAAAGTCCATAATAGTTAGATTTTAAGGTCAGGTCGGCGTTTCGTACCTCTAAGATTGTTAACGAGTCTAGAGAACAACTTCTCAAGCTCGAATGTCCTAAGAATCACCCTCTCTTTCTTGAACTAGAAGCTTTCATTGGTTCGTCAATGGCAAAAATGGAGAAAAGGAAGAGAGAAGGAACACCTTTTTGGTGAAGAAAATGAGTTATGCACAAAATAACCCACACGCACGTCACTTAAATACTTTGGGAGTTAACGCACGTCGCATACGTCACTAGAGTCAACACGTGTCGCTCAAGTGACCTGATAGCCAATGCGGATCACGTGCATAGAGTAAGCTTATGAAAACACCAACTATCAGGTTGGCGAGTCACGTGCATATTACCCAAAACACGTCGGTCTGCCGAGTTGGTTTAACAACGTAGGCTATGCGCGGGATACAATCTTAAGTATCCACTATTGGCGAAGGCCAATGCCCCAGGTTCCCGTGGGTTTATATAACAAACAAGAGCGGCACCCGGGTTGGCGAGCCAAGCGCATTTGACTTCCCACTTGGTAAGCGTAGCCCAGACAACCTTGTCCGGGATCCTACCCTGGCCATCACTACCCAATCTCGTTTGGGTTCTTGCCTTGGTACTTCACAAGTCCAAGGTTCCGCCCTCTCCGACCATGTCCGACCTTATCCGCCCTAAGGTGCCATCACCTTTCCAAAGGTGAATCTGGTCACGGTAACCCGGTTTCCTAGTTGACATACGTTAAATAAGTGCGAACCCGGATTTGTGGCAAGGTTGTTATTACCATAATTACTGTGTAATTAAAATACTTTAATCTAAAAGTGTCACGTGGACACCTGAAACCTTACAACACCATTGTCGCCACTATATCTAACATCACCTCAAAGTTATAACTTGCAATGCATTTAATTTGAAGCATCAGGTGTTCGCCTGTCATACATATCAATAACTTGTTATATTTTATATCATATAAGAGGTCATTTCTCACAATCTCAAGCATGCACCAAAATACTCATGTCATAACCTATCTTCCTGCAATATGATCTGTTAACTATAGGAAATTGTGTCCAAAATGTCTAATTTCTCACAATTTATCTAATTATATTTTCATTGTAAGAGTCATACATTATAATTATCAAATTATGAAAATTCCTTATTGAAATGCCTTTGCACATCAATTTACTAAAAATATTATGGGAATTAATTTCCATCTTGTTTCAAATCATATATTCGCATACTATTAAATTGACTCTAATGTATTTTTCCTAGTTGATGAATTCACTTTATTCTTGAGAATTTAATATTAAAGTTAATAATATATTGCCTTAATTTATTTCTCAATTCAGTTACTCAAAAGATGTGACTTTTATCATTTCATATCATAATATTTTCTTGCTCTAATGTTTCATTTCCTTGTGAGACTTTTCATGCACAATATAAGTTATTTTCAAGTAGATAAGTTTTAGTGGTCTAGTATGACATCAAAGCTTTCACTCCTTTAACCACCTTAATATTATTTCCTTTTGTAAACGTTTTTAATGCTGAATGGAATAATTTAATGTAGCATACAATTGAAGATGAAACTCAATTGCCCTTCCATAATTGAAATGAATCTCAATAGCAATCTAGGAACCCTTGTAACCTGTAAAAAAAGTATAATACTATGGGTCTGTTTGGGTGTAAGTTTATCTAAAAATACTTATATGAAAAGAAAATAAGAAGAAAAAAAATAACTTCTCTATAAGCTAAAATTACTTTTTCATTAACTAATTTGTAGAAGTTATCTCATATAACTTCTCTAAAACATAAAAGAACATCTATAAATGAGCTACTCAAGAGCTAATTTTAACTTATGAAAAAATTTATTTCACTTTTTTCTTCTCCTAAGTGCTTCTAAAGAAGTTTACTCAAACAGACCCTATAATATTTTAATAACTTCATAAAGTTAGGTTTGAGAGTGTTTTTCTTTTGTTGCTAATATTAACATTTTGATCAATAACCATAAACTTTATAATGTAGATTATGTATCATTTTTTATGTTGTGTGGGTACGCACTCTAATAAGACAAACAACTTAAGAAAGTTATTAAGTTTTTAAGTCAGTTTTCTAAGTAAATTTATTGATAATAGTGAAGATCACCAAAGTAAACTAAGTGTTTGTTAAACTAGTTTGGTGACATGTGATGTATTTATTGATATAAATTTGTTTTTAGAATAAGAAAAAAATATCAGTTTCACTTTGACCAATTAGTCTTCTCTACTAATTGTATGATTTTTCATTATGTAGGAATTCATACTATGGTGTTGTGGTGGGTGGGTAACTATAGTTCTTATAATTATTTGTTAAAGGAAGGTCCAAGGTAGTTGTATAGTTCTTATCATTTGAATGCTCAATAACATATAATAGATAATTAAGCCTTGAATCTACATCTTTTTGAACAGTAAACATTTGTCTTGATATGATATTTTTCAATAGGTGGCTACATCAAGACCATATTTGACAAAACTAACTGAATAATTAGCTGAAAGTTGAAAAGTTAGTGATTAAATTATAAATATTTGATAAAATTGGTTGTTAAAGTAGTTGGAAAATATAAAATGACAAAAATAAATATATTTATATTCTACTATTTTATGTTACATTTTTTTTCATGTTAAGTACTTTAATGTTAATCTTATATTATTTCTTAAAATATTTTTAATCAAGTTTAAAATAATATAAGAAAATACACTGAAGTGAACATTATACTTTTATTATGTTAATTAGTGTAATAGTTAAAATAAAATCATCTAATATAAATTTATTCAAAAAATAATAGAAAAAAATAGTGTTAAAATAATAAATTAAATATTATAGGTGGTGCAATGGTTAAAATAAATATTGTAACATGAAAAATGTAAAATACAATAAAAAAATAAAATAAAATTATCATCTATCATTATCAATGTCTTGATTCGTAATGCTAAACTAATAAAATAAATAGTATAATCATTAAATTAAGAATGTAATATAAAATATCCAAGACATAATATAAAAATAAAATAAACTAGAGTAAACCTATGACTTATTATTCCATATTAAATTACTAATATTATTGCACACATCTTTCATCTCACTATATGTATCCTCCATATTTTAATTGCATGTGTCATTACCAATGACATCTACAAGTTCTTTATGTGATATGTAATGTAGATGATGTTGCTTGTGTCGTCACTCATTCATAATGAAATATTTCACAATCAAAATATTGTGAAGAAAACCTATCAAAAGGTTATATGAGAAGTGAAAAAAATTAAAAATACCATTATATAGAGAAAAATGTTAGTGTGCATGTTGTGAAACAAAATGAGGGGGTCTGCAAGTTGGAGGAAAAAGAAGATGACAAACATATAAATGAGTAAAAAAAGAAAACAATAAAACCTTAATTTATTTAAAAATAGTAAGTAAGAAATTTGATAAATACATTAAGGATAAAAAGGAAGAAAATATAAAAAATTAGAAGCTAGAAACTAACGTTTTAAAAAACTCTATTTCAACCAATGTTCCAAAAAACGTTGAAAAACTACTAAAAAAACTTACTCAAATGAGTTTTAAAACTAATAAAAAAATAAAAATTAACTAAAATACTTTATTCAACATAGGCTAAGCAAGCAATTGGAAACCAAGTTTCAAGCCAAGAAACTCCCTACCTCATATTCCTTCAAAATAATGTTAATTGCATAAGGGTCATTTAGGTCTACATTACCAGTATTATCAATAGTACTGCAAGAAAGCAATTGGAAACCAAGTTTCAAGCCAAGAAACTCCCTACCTCATA
>CM023950.1:768305-796038 GCA_013407115.1 Glycine latifolia
TTATAGTCAACCACCATAAACATTCCAAGCATGTTCATGATTTATCCACTCTATAGACTAGGCTGCACAAAAATGACTCCTTGAGCTGATTAAGATTGAAGGTAAAGCCTTTTGTGTTTCAGCACAATGCATGGGGAAAAATACACAAGTTTTCATCTCCTCCTCTTCCTACCTTTTCCTAGTTGTCCAGATTTGAAGGCATGTTCTTGCTCTCGAAGGAAAGCTGTAGCTCTTCCATACTTCTCTGCTCTATTTCCTGTAAAGACCTCTCTTTTTCCTTCACCTCCAGCAAGAAGTAGTTGTCTTTACGCAATTCTCGTGCAGCACCTTTAGCTTCACGCTTCAAATGTTTCATCAATTTTCTCAGCTCAACTCGTTCACGGTCAGGATCATAGTCTCCACCCTTGACATAGCTGCAGAACAAAGACGACATATTAAGTGCTTAATTTGAGTTCCTTTTCTGATTCGCATGGCTAATGGAAAAGAAGTGGTCGCCTCAAAGTGTGATGCTCATCCACTTTCAACTTAATGAGCTCAGCTCAGCCACATCTTTAATTTTATCTCGTAATACATTTCACATATTTTCTGTTCTGCTATTTCATTTAATAATTTCAAAATTGGTAGGAATATTTCAGGAAATGAACTTAAGCCTTCATAGACGTTAACATATCCTTGTAGAGTTTCAACGACTGCAACTAATACACTAGCCCTGTAAACAAAGAATCATAATTAGCCAACATAAATAAAAACCATAAACCTTCAAAAAGGAATCAACAATCAAGATCTGAACATAGAAATCTTCAATATTAGGAGCATCAGTATTAATTAACAAGAGTCACAAGACTATAGCTATAACACAAAATCTAGAGGACCAGCTCGCCTCAAGTACACATCCCTGCTCGCCTGCCTAACATTTTTTTCTGTTTAAAAAACACAAAGACCCCATTCAAAACCAAGACAGTCAACATAAGAACAACATTGATGGAGGTAACCCTTTTTCTTTCTAGATAACTGGTCGTAACTCGTAACAAATTATTTGTTACCTGAAACTAATAGAAGTGAAGAAAGAAGAGTCTTCTGGCATGTCTATTATCTTGAAGAAATTCAGAGGACTAATCTCATTCACTGTCTCGTGTATGCATAGGAGAGGCTTGTGAGCTTTCAGTTCCATAAGATGATATAACTGGCATAAAACAAATAATATGGCCATTTCAGTGTCCGAACATGAAACTGTAATACAACCATGAAGTACAGCACCACATTCTCAATATTGTAGCCGACATGCAGGGTGGGTCTAACTAGGTTATGGATAAACTCAAGTGCTACATATAATAATCCTCCATTAAATGTTCTTCTACTATGATAATACTTTTAAGGACTGGAAAAAGATAAAATGTTATGGTATTAGTATAAGGCAAGTGCAGTAAAGCCCAAGAAAATGTACAGCAACTGCTTCAATGCTCTTGTTTTCTTAAGTGGATTTTGAAGTACAAAAGAAACTGTTTACAAGGAAAGGAAAGGAAGTTACAGTCTAATTGAATTTTGAATTAATTAGAATTTTTAACTAGTGTTGTGAAATTTGGTTCGATCCGATCGGATAGATTGATTCAATTAGGATATAGTGATCTAATCGGGTCGATTCTATTATTGAATCGGTCACACAATTGATTCGAGATGATTCGGTCAAAATCGACTAATTGGGTCATTAGATTTTGGTTGGATCTGTCCGATCCGGCCTATATTATAATTTAAAAAAAAATTAGATTATTATCAATTATTATTTAAGATTTTAAAACATGAATGAATTTTTTTTACTTAAATAATATTAAATATATACTTATATATAATAAATACATATATTTTTTTAAATTTTTAATATATACTAAACTAAACAAATAAATAATCTGATTAAATTTCACAACTATCTTCTTAATAATTAAGGCAATGGGACTTTATATCTTCCACATTACTGTACTACCCAAGTCCCTTTCCACTTCACTTTAGTGTGGACTGTGGAGTAGTATTACGTTTGTATCTCACCGTTTATCTCCACCAATCGTTAATTTCTCCTTTCTCTTTCTGCTGCATTTAATCAATAAGGAAACGAAACGTGGAATAAAGGATTTATTCTTTATCAATAAAGAATAAAGGGTTTATTCTTTATCAATAAAGAATAAAGGGTTTATTCTGTATTCTGAAGAATGCTTTAAAGGGTTTATGCTTCTCTTCGTCTTTTGGATGACCATATATACAATCTTAGTCTTCTCCTTCTTCAGGGGTTCATGGTTTCTTCTTCTTCTTCTTCTTACGTCAACCTGCCATGGATCCTGTCATCATTTGGTTTTCCGGTGCGTCTTCTCTGTCAGAGTTCCAACCCACCATCGATCGAATCGTCAATGAGTAACGTTACACCCTTATAGTTTTTTTCTTTTTGATGCTGTTGTTGTCGTCATTGATAGAAAATATTATCGATTTTGTTAATAATTATTTTTTATTATAAACTTGACTGACGAACTAATTTTAATAGAGTCTTCTCTCTTAATTACATTTGATCTCAAACCTGAAATCTTGTTTAAATATATAGAGGCGATTATCACTCGGTTCTTTGTTGCTCCAGTTAATTTGTCATGCACTATATAAAAAAAATTATAATAAACGGTGACCGATAATATGATTTTAAGATATTTATTTATTCTAAAAATTAAGAAACTTAAACTTTATACACAAGATTTATATGTATTATAACTGTAAAAAAAATAGACTAACATTTAATCACATTCACAAACTATCATCTATCCTAAATTTATTGGTTTTTATTAGTATATTTTAAATTTTATATCAAAGATAATTTTTGATCGACTAATAGTATAAAAACTTTTATAATCTCAAAAACTTTTGCCGGAAATTTTCATATTAGACAGCACACACTATTATGCATCAGTATTTTCTTCTTCTTCCTTTGTTGTTCTGCTGATGCTGTTGTACAAATTGAGTAATAATACAGGTCAAATGAGGATCCAAATTGAGCTATTAAAAGTTTTGAACAAAACATATTATTATGTTAATAATATATAAGTTTTAAATAAACTTCCAATTTTGTTCTCGAACTATTACTCTCTCTCAAACAGTTCCTAAAATAATAAAACTATTTAAATTATATATGAAGTATTGAGTATTCATTAGTTTAGTCTTCAAGTTGATACATTTCAGTAAAATTTAGAGACTAGTTTGAATAATTTTTTAATACTTAAGAGATTACATAATAATAATTTTTTTAACTTTTTAAAACTACTTAAGTAGTTTATCTTATTTTAAGGATAAAAAAATTTAAAAGAAAAGATAATACTTTTAAGGATCAAATTAGTGATTTATTCGCATCGTTCACTCTTACATGAATTTCACGTTTCAGAAATATTGTGTCCCAGACAAGTTGTTTATAGGCATGGCAACGGGTGGGACGGGGGCGAGTATTGCATTCCCCGTCCCCCCGCCCCCGATTCCCGTCGAATTTTAAAATTCATTCTCATCCCCATTCCCGTTGGGGGTCGCGTTTTCCCCGCCCCGCCCCGTCCCCACTATTTAATTAAAATTAAAAAGATAATATAAATTTTTTTATTCAAAAATCAGACGAAAAAACTAATTACGTAACAAAAAAATAATAATAACAAACTCACATTTAAAATATGAGATCATAATTTAAAAATTACAAAATAAAATTAATAAATTCAATTTAAAAAAATTAGAAAATAATTTATTTATTTTTATTTTTTCAATATTATTTATAACGGGGCGGGGAGCAGTAATCTCATACCCACCCCCGCCCCCGCCCCCGCTTTTGACTATCAGGGAAAACCCGAACCCGAAAAATTCAGTTTTTTCCCGTTAAAATCGGGGCGGATTCGGGCGGGTACTCACGGATTCGAGTCTCGCTGCCATGCCTAATTGTTTAGCGACAAAGATTAATTCAATAGTTGAAAAATTCATTGGACATAAATTTAGCGTTATGAGTAACACTAGTGTTGAAAATTACGCCCTTCTCGTTGATTGATCAGATTACATGGCCTTGTTACCTTGTAGTTGATTCCAGTTTAATTTTTTTTTTTAAATTATTTTGTTCCTTAATTTAACTTTCCATGCATTATAAAGTTTGTTATACTTTGAATCAATAAAAAATCATCATGAACATAAATTTTAAAGATACTCATTATCAGAATCAACAAATTTATTATACAAAATATCCCATTAAATGAGAGTCTAAAGAAACTTTACATTTTAATTAAATTCATAAAACATAATATTTCCGTAGAGGTTTACTCTACTTAACAGTTAACACTACCGACAGCTTATTCTTCTTCTTCTTTAGGGGTTCAAGCTTTTTTCACAATTTTCAACACATCAATGATTTTGTTATCAACAGCTAAGATTATGTCCTTGTCGTTGATTTGAGTTAATGTATTTTTTAAAATTATTTTCTTGTAGCTCGAGTTAATTTGCCGTTGAGTATAGATATTTTTATACTTTGAATTAATAAAAAAATTCATCATGAGTATCATTTGGAAGATATTTATTATAAGAATTACCAAATTTATAATATGAGGTATCTTGTTAGATGAGAGTCTGAATAAACTTTACTTGTGCATTCTAATTAAATTCATAAAAAATAATATTCCTTTAGGGGTTTAATATTTACTTTACTTAACGCTACTGAGAGTTTCGTCTTCTTCTTCTTCAGGGGTTCAAGCCTTGATCTTCACAATCTTCAATACACCATGAATCCTGTCATCAATAAGTAAGATTACGCCCTTGTCGTTGATTCAAGTTAATGTATAGTTTTAAAATTATTTTCTTGTAGCTTGAGTTAATTTGTCATGGAGTATAAAGATTTTTATACTACGAGTATATTTTAAAAGTATTTATGATAAACAATAACAAATTCATCTTATATAAGAAAATAGATGCATTCTAATTAATTTATAAAAATTTATCTTATGTATGGTTTTTAAGGTATTCATTCATAAAAATTAACAAAAACTTAATACACAAGGAATAAAATGAATAAATAGTTCATGCACTTACTATTATATTATAATAATAATTTAATTTTTATAATTGTCCCATTTAGATTTTAAAAAAAACCTAAACACTTATAAGACAATAAAATAAGAATAAAAAAATTAAATAAACTTTTCTCGTAAACTAAAATTAGCTTATAAAGTTAAAATCAGTTTTTTAGAAAAGTTAAATTTTTTCAAAAGATGCTTTTAATTTATGTATAAGTTAATTTTAACTAAGTTTATTTTTTTTTTAGTATTTTCTTTTCATAGAGTGTTTACATAGAAATTATCCAAACAAGGCCAATAACTTATTAAAAATCATACAAAAAATTGTCATTAATTGACTAATGGTTTAAATTTTTTATAATTGTATATTTTTATTAATTTAAACTACGCATTGTGGCCGCTATGTTTTGTGCTTGAATGAACTTTTGAATGGGAAAGTTCACAGTAGAAGCAAAGGTTTTAGGGGTTAAGCGATAGGCAAATGGAGTAGCTGCATACAGTTATGAACAGAGATTTTAGACTTTTAAAGTCAATGAATTTGTCAAAACTCAAAACACATTTTTTTTTGCAAATGTCAATGATTTATACACTTTTTTTTTTACTGAAATTTGTTATATACGTAAAATATAAACAACAACTGTTTATGCATCAATATCTTTTTCTTCCTCCTTTGGCTGTTTGCTAATGTTGTTGTACGAAAATCGTGCAATGATACAGGTTAATGGAGGACCCAATTTGAGCTATTAAAACATAGTAACCCGGACCAGATTTAACACAATTGGTAGATATCTGGGTTGTAAACATATTATTGATTTCTAACCATGTGTAATGAAAGACTTTGTTGGAAAAAACAAATCTCACTTTAGTGATCTTTGTCTTGGAATTAGTCTTTGACTATCGATAGAAAGATATTCTTAGTGCAAACAAAGAACAAAACATAGTACTATGTCAATAATATATAACTTTTGGTGGGGTGATCCATTAATCCAATTTCATATGGTTCACTCTCACTAACATGAATTCCATGTTTCAGGTTGGTGTCCCTCCTAATAAGAAGTTTAGTGACAAAGATTATTGGAGCTTTGTTGCCTGTTCCTGGTGCAAAGATTATTGGAGCTTTGTTGCCTGTTCCTGGTGCAGCTATTGTTGTTGTCTTGTTGCTTGGGACTGTGGTTTCTACTGTTGTTTCATTGCCTTGGAAGGTGATTGTGGTTTCTACTGTTGTTTCATTGCCTTGGAAGGTGATTTCTGGTGTTGTTTCATTGCCTTGGAAGGTGATTTCTGGTTCGTGGTAAAGGAGGGAAGACAATGAAGGCTCCAGGGAGAAACTATCGCATTTTCATAATAAATGACTTTGAACATAACCCTGCAAATTACTTCCGTAACTTACGCAAGTAAACAAGCAGATCAAGTACTATTTATTACTTATTACTTAGTGCAGTACTATGTCTATTTTATTTGATGAGATGATTAAGGTGTAGTTCAAATACTTGTTGCGTCACGGCAAGTATACCGATCGTACAAGTAATAAAGTGATAAGAGAGTTATCGTCCCACAAGGATTGTTTGACCAATTAAATCATAAATTGTATCTTATGGTTGGATGACAAAAGGTTAAGAGAAATATGTTGTTGTGTGTGTGTAGAGTAAAAGCTAAATATAAAGATAAAACATTATAAATAAATTAGATAATGGTTGCACCAAACGTAAACTAAATGTAACTAGGGAGACCCACACTTCATGCTCCTAACATTCTTACATGGATTATTCACTACATTCATTTATACTAGCTACTCAATCATGCATCCTCATTCATTACTAGTTAAGCCCTAATTCCTTAGTGACATTAACCCTTTAACCCCTTTCAATACCCTAATCCCTTAGTAGCATTTATTAGGTTAAGCATTAAGCGATGCACTAGAAGATTGCAAGCCCACATCCCTATCCCTAGGTGATGTAGAACAAGTCACCACACTTAGTTCCAAGACTAAAGCCCTAATATCCCTATTGTGAACCCTAGCTCTAAACTCTAACCTAGGTTGATCAAGTCTAAGAGAGAGATGAGAAATTCAAGCAAAGAGTAATGAAATAACATAGCATTAATGAGAAGTAGGTACAACCCAATCCAAATGGAAGTTACATTAATTGCTTGCCCTAATTACAAAAGGAACTAGCCAAACCTAAACATGGCTGGCCTTGGTACAACAAAAAGAAGCATGCTTGATGATACACAAGAGAGAAGAGGAAGGGAAGAGGGAAGAACCCTCTTCCCTCCACACCTAAACCCTAGCTCAGCTCCAAGCCTTCTTCTCCTTCCTTTGGTGTGAATTTCGTCCAAAAGATCATAAACCAGAAGTGGGTGTTGCTATTTATACTTGGGGAAGTGAAATCCCAAGTTTAGCCTTTGACGGCATTAATGTTCTGCAGAATCAGGTCTGGCGCGGACAGCGCGGTGTGTGGCGCTGATCGTGTGGGATATTTTGCTATGGCGCTAATCGCGTGGTGAACGGCACTGATCGCGCCAACTTCCAGAGGGAATGCCATTTCCAGGGCAGTACCCGCGCGGATCGCACGAGATTCCACGCGGATGGCGCCAATTTACACAGATGGCGCGGATAGCGTGGAAGGTGGCGCGGATCGCGTGGCAACTTCAACTCTTCTGATCTGCATCTCTTTTTGCTCAGATTTTCTGCCAAACACTTCAATCTTGACCAAATTATATCATTAAAGCATATGTGTCATGTTCACACCAAATGGAGGCTATTTATCATATGAATTGATGCATTTAATGGCTTAATTAAGCTTGGAAAACATCATGTGCTAGGCACATATCAGTTCGGTTATGAATTTAGCACAATTTGTGTGTTTCAAATCATGGTGCCAATTGACATGAAAAGCTATAACCACTGAAAGTAATAGAAGTAGCTAGTTTTCACGTATTTTGGTCTTTGAATGTGGCTATGTGGAGAGAAAGAAAGTATTGGTCTACATTTTAAAATATTGCAACAATATTCCATAGAATACCTGAAAAGAGAAAGATAGATTATAAACAACTCTCATATAGTTAGACATATAATCACAAACCACAATATCCTGATAAAATATTTAGAAACAGAATGTAATAGTGCAAATGTTACACTAAAAAATAGTGTTAGTGCGATCTGGTATACTACCAAAGAACAAGAACAATCATCTGCCGTATGTTTTACATATTCTCTTCTCTCACATTCCATACATGTAAAAACAAAAGTTGCTACATATACATCAGTGGCAATATAAAATACCATGATTAACTATCTTTGGTGCAGTAGCAGTTAACAGCGAAAAGAGAGGAGGGTTGAGTTACAGTTGTGTTCATGCCATTGTACTTTATTGTGCAATTTTTGTAGCTTACATACAGTCCATTCTATTGTAACTTTCTTAGTTAATATTTTATTACAAACATCCACGTACTTTTTATCCAAGTTAATAAAGAAAACTAGGATTAGATCAATTTGAAAGGTTGGAATTTGTTTAAATTAGATTTCAACCCTATAGAAAGGGGATTAATTGTTCAGATGATCTTCATTACAGACACTTATTTATCTCTTGGCCGATTCTTTTATAGGCAAAAATGTTAGTTGTATTAAAACTGTCATTTGGAGAATTCAAATCCGCAACCTCTTAGAAATAATTTAAATAAAAAATGGACTAGAAGAGTAATTTAGCATCTTATTTATTACCTTTTCATCTAAGTGATGCATTATTTTTTTACTATCTAGGTAAATTTTATTTTTCTTTTATACCTATTTAATATTTTCTTTTATTATATAACTCCTTCTTCTGCCTTTTGTGATCAATTTATTTTTATTTTTATATTTTTTATATTTCAAGATTCAAATTTGTTGTCTGTCATTATTTTTTTTAAGGTAATTAAAGTTTATTTTCATAATTACTTTTCAATTTTAATCATTGTTTTAAAATTCATGCTTGACTAGTCAATTCAATCAATTATATTAGTCAGAAACTGGTATAGTGAACAATTCATTAATTAAAAAATGTATTTTAGGTCCCTGAACTTTAAGTCAAACTTGATTTTGATCTTTGTAGTTTTTTATTGAGAACAAGATATCTTTAAAGTTAGAAGTCATGAGACTAATTTCTTGAAAAAATAAAGAACCAATTATTTCTCCTCTCTTCATATATGTTGGTCCATGCACTTTTTAATTGATAAGTTTGATCCTCTAACTTTTGAAAACACGTAAACTTAATCACGTTTTCTTAAGTTAACATTTAGGGGTGGTTTTTTGTGTTGCAAAGTTAGAAAAAGGACTAATTCACATATTTTTAAAAGTTATGAACTATAATTATGTTTTACCGTGCATCATCATTATGTCACCAAAAACAGCTCTTTGTACGACAAAAATGTCATTGCATTTTTTTAAAGACGATTTTTTATGAATCGACGTTAAATTGAGATCATAAAAAAAAAATTAAGTAGTGAATTCACGTATTTTTTAAAGTTGTGGACTAATTTTATCAATTTAATTAAAATTATAGGGATCAAGTTTGACTAAAATTCAAGGACTAAAACACATTTTTTTATTTTCATTTTTTTAATGTTGTGCTTTTGTTCGATTATTAATTAATGTTAGTGTCAATTTGAATGAAATGATAACGGAATATATCTTAAAATTAAGAGGTTAAAATTAAATATTTTAAAAATAAAGAAACCTGATTAAGTAATTTAAATTTAAATAATAATAAAATAAAAGAATGACTAAACAATTTTTAATTAATTTATTAAAACTCTTTAAATTAATATCATATTGTGTATATTACTTTCTTTATTTATCAGTCATATTTTGATGAAAACAAAGTGTGACACAATCAATATCATGTGATATGATTAATAAATTTATCGCTTGTGATTAAGATTTTTCCTCAGTTTAAATCTGGGTGCATGTCACTATGGCTCATTTGAAATGAAATATTTGACTTGTGCATGAAAGTTTTGACTTTCGAATCAAGAATACCGTGCTGAGTTAACTCGAGTAGTGTCTCCCTCACTTTGTCTCAACCAATCATCCGTTTCTCTTTCTGCTCCATTTGCCAACAAATTCAAGCTTTACTTTCAAGGTATCGAGATCTTCTTCTTCATCTGGGGTTCACCAATATTTATTCTCCTTCAATTAATTCTTCACCATGGATCGCGTCAGCCATAGGTAAGATTACCACGCCTTCTTCGTTGATTTTCCAGTTAATGATTTATTCTTAGCACTAACACACTTGAAAGTCTTCAACACTCCATGGATCCTGTCATCAACTGAAAGTTTATGCCCTTGTTGTCTTTTATTACAGTTAATGTATTTTTTATATAAAAAAAATTCTGGTAGCTCGAGTTCATTTGTCATGGAGTATAAAGTTTTTTATACTTTGAATCAATCAAAGATAATCATAAATATAATTTTTTAAGCATTTACTTTATAATAAAAAAAATTATCATATATGATTATACTTAAGTGAATGAAGTATAATTCTAACTGAGTAGGATATATGAGTATTATAAAAGTATGGTGTACAAATATTTTTACAAATAAAAAAATACATGAATGGAAGAGAGTATGAAATTTTAATTGTTGGATTATGATTAAGGAATTATAAAATTTAACAAAATACATAGCACTCAAATAAAAAATGAATAAACAATTATTTTCGTATATTATTATAAATTTTTTTTAAAAAATAATATAAGATTAATGGTAGAATGTTTAATATAAAAAATGTAACATTATGTGATAGAATATGAATATATCTATTTTTGATAATTTATACTTTCAATTACTTTAATAATTAATTTAAATACTTTTTGTACTCCAATCGTTAATTTCTCTTTCTCTTTCTGCTGCATTTAACCAATAAAGAAACGAAACGTGGAATTGTGTCAGAACTGAAGAATGCTTTATCAATAAAGGGTTTCTTCTTCTTCTTCGTCTTTTGGATTACCATATACAATCTTAGCCTTCTCCTTCTTCAGGGGTTCACGGTTTCTTCGTCTTCTTCGTACGTCAACCCGCCATGGATCGTCTCATCAACAGGTAAGATTTGGCGTTGATTTGAGTTAATGTATTTTTTAAAATTATTTTCTTGTACCTCGAGTTAATTTGTCATTGAGTATACATATATTTATACTTTGAATTAATAAAAAAAATCATCATGAGTATCATTTTAAAGATATTTATTATAAGAATTATCAAATTTATCATATAAGTTATCTCGTTAGATGAAAGTATGAAAAAACTTTACTTGTGCATTCTAATTAAATTCATAAAAAATAATATTCCTTTAGGGGTTTAATATTTACTTTACTTAACACTACTGAGAGTTTCGTCTTCTTCTTCTTTAGGTGTTCAAGCTTTGATCTTCACAATCTTCAACACACCATAAATCCTGTCATCAATGAGTAAGATTACGCCCTTGTCATTGATTCAAGTTAATGTATATTTTTAAAATTATTTTCTTGTAGCTCGAGTTAATTTGTCATGGAGTATAAAGATTTTTATACTATGAGTATATTTTTAAAGTATTTATGATAAACAATAACAAATTCATCTTATATAAGAAAATAGCTGCATTCTAATTGAATTTATAAAAAAATATCTTATGTATGGTTTTTAAGGTATTCATTAATAAAAATTAACAAAAACTTAATACGCAAGTAAAAAAATGAATAAATAATTCATGCACCAACTATAATATTATAATAATAAGTTATTTTTTATAATTGTCCTATTTAGATAAAAGAAATCCTAAACACTTCAAGACAATAAAATAAGAATAAAAAAATAAAATGAACTTTTCTCATAAACTAAAATTAGTTTATAAAGTTAAAATCCGTTTTGTAGAGAAGTTAAATTTTATCCAAACAAGGCCAATAACTTATTAAAAATCATACAAAAAATTATCATTAATTGGCTAATGGTTTAAATTTTTTATAATTGTACATTTTTATTAATTTAAACTACGCATTGGGGCCGCTATGTTTTGTGCTTGAAGGAACTTTTGAATGGGAAAGTTCACAGTAGAAGCAAAGGTTTTAGGGGTTAAGCCATAGGCAAATAGAGTAGTTGCATACAGTTATGAACAGAGATTTTAGACTTTTAAAGTAAATGAGTTTGTCAAAACTCAAAACACATTTTTTTTTTGGCAAATGTCAATGATTTATACACTTTTTTTACTCAAAACACTGTTTATGCACCAATATCTTTTTCTTCCTTCTTTGGTTGTTTGCTAATGTTGTTGTACAAAATCGTGCAATGATACAGGTTAAATGAGGACCCAATTTGAGCTATTAAAACATAGTAACTCCAATAAGATTTAACACAACTGGTAGATAACTGGGTTTCTTAAACATATTATTGATTCCTTACCATGTGTAATGAAAGACTTTGTTGGAAAAAATAAAACTCACGTTAGTGATCTTTGTCTTGGAATTAGTCTTTGACTATCGATCGGAATATATTTTTAGTGCAAACAAAGAACAAAACATAGTACCATGTCAATAATATATATCTTTTGGTGGGGTGATCCATTAATCCAATTTCATATGGTTCACTCTAACTAACATGAATTCCATGTTTAAGGTTGGTGTCCCTGATAAGAAGTTTAGTGACAAAGATTAATGGAGATTTGTTGTTGGGTGTTGCTGGTGCTGTTGGTGTAGCAGTGGCAGCTATTGTTGTTGTCCCATTGCTTTGGACAGTGATATATACTGTTGTTTCATTGCTTTGGAAGGTGATTTCTGCTGTTGTTTCATTGCCTTGGAAGGTGATTTCTGCTGTTGTTTCATTGCCTTGGAAGGTGATTAAGGCGATTTTCGGCCGTGGTAAAGGAGGGAAAGGAGGGAAGACAATGAAGGCTCCAGGGAGAAACTATCGCATTTTCAGAGATGACTTTGAAAATAACCCTGCAAATTACTTCCGTAACTTGCGCGAGTAGACAAGCAGATCAAGTACTATTTATTACTTATTACTTGGTGCAGTACTATGTCTATTTTATTTGATGAGATTAAGGTGTAGTTCGGTTATGAATTTAGCACAATTTGTGCGTTTCAAAACATGGTGCCAACATGAAAAGCGACAACCACTGGAAAAAGTAATATGAAGTAGCTAGTTTTCCCGTATTTTGGTCTTTCAATGTGGCTATGTGGAGAGAGAGAAAGTATTGGTCTACATTTTAAAATATTGCAACAATATTCCATAGAATACCTGAAAAGAGAAGATACATTATAAACTACTCCAATATAGTTAAATGTTACATTAAAAAATAGTGCTAGTGCGATCTGGTCTACTACAAAAGAACAAGAACAATCATCTGGCATATGTTTTACATATTCTCTTCTCTCCCATTCCATACTTGTACAAATTAAACCTTGCTACATATACATCAATGGCAACATAAAATACCATGATTAACTATCTTTGGTGCAGTAGTAGTTAACAGCTAAAAGAGAGGAGGATTGAGTTACAGTTCAGTGCTCATGACATTGTACTTTATTGTGCAATTTTTGTAGCTTACATACAGTCCATTTTATTGTAACTTTCTTAGTTAATATATATTTTATTACAAACATCCACTTACTTTTCATCCAAGTTAATAAAGAAAACTAGGATTAGATCAATTTGAAAGGTTGGAATTCGTTTTAAATTCAACCCTACGGAAAGGGGATTAATTGTTCAGATGATCTTCATTACAGACACTTATTTATCTCTTGGGCGATTCTTCTATATTTTTCTATGAACTACTCAATACTCAATCACAGGATGTTACCAAGGGGAATAAAAAAGAGTATACATCTTACTGATCTTAGTGACTGGATTTCAAGAGCAAAAGATAGACACAGGCACTTGCATAGAAACAAAATATATATCAAAATCCATCATCTGGCTTGTATTATCAAAACCATTAGTTTGACCTAACCAAAGACACAGGATTCCTTCAATAAAGCATGGCATTATCTGAATCAAATCAGTATTTCAGGACAAGTTTTCAATCACTACATTGTAGACAGCAACAGTAGGCTATTCCATGAACTTACTAGTAAATGTAATTTTGATAAGTATACTGAAAATAACAAGTTTTTTTTATCGACAAAAATGTTAGTTTTATTAAAACTGTTAGTTTGAGAATTTGAATCCGCAACCTCTCAAATAATTTAAATAAAAAATGGATTAAAAGAGTAATTTAGCATCTTATTTATTACATTTTCATCTAAGTAATGTAACATTTTTACTATCTAGGTAAATTTGAATTATACCTATTTAATATTTTGTCATTATATAACTCCTTCTGAGCCTTTTGTGATCATTTTATTTTTATTTTTATCTTTTTTATATGGCAAGTATTCAATTTGTTGTGTTTCATTATTTTTTAAGGTAATTAAAGTTTATTTTCATAATTACTTTTCGATTTTAATTTATTGTTTTAAAAGTCATATTTAACTATTCAGCTCAACCAATTATACCAATCGGAAACTGGTACGGTGATGGATTCATTAAAAAAAATTGTGTTTTAGGTCCTTAAATTTTAAGTCAAATTTGATTTTAGTCTTTATAATTTTTTGTTGACAACAAAGTATTTCTAAAGTCAAAAGTTAGGAGACTAATTTCTCAAGAAAATAAAATATCAATTATTTCTCCTCTCCACACATGTGTTGGTCCATGTACTTTTAAATTAATATTATTGTGCAGTGGCGGATCCATGTTAGTGTCAATGTTTTTTTTTTAGTAATTTGAAAGCAGCAGCAGGACGCATGCAGTAGGATGGAAGGAAGAGAAGTATATATACTTGGATATCAGTTTTTTTAAATCAAATCAAATAATATTAGTTATATAAATATATATATATATATATATTATAATTTTAAATTTTTAATATAAAATGAATCAAACGGATTTCAATATTTCCTCATTCTTACACATGCATCCCTACCATGTTGGGCTAAGTCCATTTTTGTTTAAATCTGAAATAAAATAAAAAAATATAAAATACTATTTACATCTCCTTTTTTTACACACGCACCCTCTATCATGTTGGGCCTAGCCCATTTTTGTTAAAAATAAAAAAAATTACTATTTACACGTGGTTTCTTGTTTGTTTTTTTTTTGTGATTATTTAATAGTCTGAAATTGTCAATGGTTGAAATATTAGGAGTTTGGGACTATATTCTAAATTTTGCTTTAAAGTAGATTACATTTTCTTTGTCATCTTGTTTACTATTCATAAAGTGGGTCTTTGAAGTTATATTAATTTCTGTAATAAATTTTTTTAATTTTTTTGTATATTAGGTTTGTATTATTTTCAGAGTACTTTAATTTATAATATAGTTTTTTTCATGTTTGTTTCCTTTCAATAAAATTTCTGCGTCCGTCGCTGTTGGTGTAGCGGTGGCAGCTACTGTTGTTGTCTGGTTGCTTTGGACAGTGATTTCTACTGTTGTTTCAATGCCTTGGAAGGTGATTTCTGGTGTTGTTTCATCGCTTAGGAAGGTGATTTCTCCTGTTGTTTCATTGTCTTGGAAGGTGATTTCTGGTGTTGTTAGGTTTCTTTGGAAGGTGATTGAAGGGATTTTCGGTCGTGGTAAAGGAGGGAAGACAATGAAGGCTCTAGGGAGAAACTATCGCATTCTCAGAAATGACTTTCAACGTAACCCGGCAAATTACTTCCGTAAATTGCGCAAGTAGACAAGCAAATCAAGTACTATTTGTTACTTATTACTTGGTACAATACTGTCTATTTTATTTGATGAGATTAAGGTGTAGTTTGGTTATGAATTTAGCACAATTTGTGTGTTTCAAAACATGGTGCCAACATGAAAAGCTACAACCACTGGAAGTAATATGAAGTAGCTAGTTTTCACTTATTTTGGTCTTTGAAAGTGGCTGTGTGGAGAGAAAGAAAGTATTGATCTACATTTTAACATATAGCAACAATATTCCAAAGTATTTGTAATTTTCTAATGCAACCTAAATGTGATTTCTACTTCAATGCACCTTAATTATCAATTAAAAAAATATTTATTGACTCTTTGATCTTTTTATTTTCTGGTTCCCATGTGGTACTGGTACTATGTTAGTGTTTTCTTTTTTAGAAATAATTGTGTTCTATGCGGATATCTCTTCTAACAAAGATATATTTAAAAGTTTTATTTTTTACAGAAACACATTTAATTCATTTCATTCATCACCAAACTTTTAATGCAAGGTATCACATGAAGTGTAAAGAATGGTGCAACTCTAACAAGTTCACAAGTTACACCCCTAACTTATCTCTTAGCAAATACAACAAAAAATGATGTATTAAAATTTAATAGGTTTTCATACTTATTAATAGTCCGACCTGACCCAACTTTAATTTATTCACTGTGGGTATATCAAGAAATTAAAAGAGAATATTTAGTTAACATATTGGATTATAAAGTGTTGATTGAGGAGCATTTAATACATTCAAGAAGATACTTGCATATATTTAAAAGGTTTAAATATATTTTTAGTTTTTACCACTGAATTTTTTTTGTTTTATTTGTTATCTTTATAATACTTTAAATAATATGTTTTCATTATTCAAAGCATTATTTAAAATAATTTAAGAATTAAAAACAACACAAACATAAGTTATAAAGACTAAAAAAATATTTTGTAAGGACGAAAAATAAAAATTAAATTAAATTACAAGAATTAAAAATATATTTAAATATATTTAAAAAACAAATAATAAATAACTTGTGTTTTTAAGATAATTTTTTTATAAAGTTTTTATACATTAGCACTTGCCTATAATAAATAAAAACAACAACTATATTTCTTAATTTATATCATTACCTTAAATAACATCTTTAAAATATATTTTATTTGATTTTAAAAAAAAACTTTCTAACAATTCTGTATATAGGAATCCTTGCATTAACATATGCATGTCTACTAGGTAGAATTAATCAAAAACTTCAAATAAAATCAAAATAGTTTTAACAAAGGTTGTTATCTTTTTTTATTATTTTTATATATTCAAAAGTTTATACTTTAGTCTTGTTAGATCCTAAAAGTTCACCATAGTTAAGATATGCTTCAAAACTCGGGACTTGTAGAGGTCCTTACAAATTGCTTACTAACAAAATCCTTACATTGGAATCTGAATCGATATAACTGTAGAAGGGAAATTCAGTACAAATTAGATTGAAAATTCATTTGCAAAATTTTATCTTGGTTCAACCAAGGTGGCTATGAATGTTTACAGAGAGACAACTTAGATTAAGTTGCATCCACAATTCTCCTATTCCTCAAACTTGAATACAAGAGTAATGCATTCCTTCCCAGAAGATTAAGTGGGGAAGGTAAAGGCATTGTCAAAATAGATATATTTATACCATCTTATCACCACCATTTGCTTCAACTTTTTAAATAGTAAGTGGGAAAAGAAAGGCCTAGCTTATAGTCAACCACCATAAACATTCCAAGCACGTTCATGATTTATCCACTCTATAGACTAGGCTGCACAAAAATGACTCCTTGAGCTGGCTGATTAAGATTGAAGGTAAAGCCTTATGTGTTTCAGCACAATGCATGGCGAAAAATACACAAGTTTTTATCTCCTCCTCTTCCTACCTTTTCCTAGTTGTCCAGATTTGAAGGCATGTTCTTGCTCTTGAAGGAAAGCTTACCCTTGACATAGCTGCAGAACAAAGACGACATATTAAGTGCTTAATTTGAGTTCCTTTTCTGATTCGCATGGCTAAGGGAAAAGAAGGGACTTACTTCTCCTCAAACTTGGGATTCAGTAATTTGATTGGTACTGGCTTTTGTTTCCGCATTTGAAGTGGTCGCCTCAAAGTGTGATGCTCATCCACTTTCAACTTAATGAGCTCAGGCAAAACTCAAAACACATTTTTTTTTGTGGCAAATGTCAATGATTTATACACTTTTTTTTACTCAACACTGTTTATGCATCAATATCTTTTTCTTCCTCCTTTGGTTGTTTGCTAATGTTGTTGTACAAAATCGTGCAATGATACAGGTTAAATGAGGACCCAATTTGAGCTATTAAAACATAGTAACTCCAATAAGGTTTAACACAACTGGTAGATAGCTGGGTTTCTTAAACATATTATTGATTCCTTACCATGTGTAATGAAAGACTTTGTTGGAAAAAATAAAACTCACTTTAGTGATCTTTGTCTTGGAATTAGTCTTTGACTATCGATCGGAATATATTTTTAGTGCAAACAAAGAACAAAACATAGTACCATGTCAATAATATATATCTGTTGGTGGGGTGATCCATTAATCCAATTTGATATGGTTCACTCTAACTAACATGAATTCCATGTTTCAGGTTGGTGTCCCTGATAAGAAGTTTAGTGACAAAGATTAATGGAGATTTGTTGTTGGGTGTTGTTGGTGCTGTTGGTGTAGCAGTGGCAGCTATTGTTGTTGTCCGGTTGCTTTGGACGATGATTTCTGCTGTTGGCTGGTGCCTGGTTGCTTTGGACGATGATTTCAGCAGAAAATATGAAGGAAGAGAAGAAAAAGCTTACTGGGTTGGGATCAAATATGAGGAAGTTAGAACTCAGATTTAGAGAGAAGCTATATCATATGGAATGATTTCAGTGTTTTGCTTTAAAATTTCTATTGTGGGAACTGCAACAGAGGAAAAAGGGAATATGTGTCACAGTGTTGAGGTTAGTTAAACTTAAGGTACTATCTCTCTCTGTCCCTACCATACTTGCATGAAACTACCCTTTTCATGATTCCGTAATAAGAAATTTGTTAGTAAAAAAAAAATGTAAAAACAAGAGTTTAATTTCTGTATAAAATAGTTTTACAGTTATATATATATATATATATATATATATATATATATAGTCAATTTAAAAGATTTTATACGAACCAATTAGAAATCAGAATTTTTTTTGACAAGAAATCAGACTTTGTAAAGATTATTATAGAAGTTTTTTTTCTTTCTAGAGAATAAAATCTCCTTCAATCAATTGGATCTAAATATTTTTTTTTTACACTATTTATTTCATATCTAATTGTGAATCAGAATTTGAATGTCAACTACTTATATCAATTTTAGCATTTAATCTTATGTTGTTAGTGCACATATTTATTTTTTCCATAGATATATATGTAGTGAAGTAATTAAAAATTAGGTTAAAATATATTTGTTTAACAAATTTAGGTTTCGATAGTTTTTATCCTTTAAATTTAAATTTATTTTTTAACCTCTCAATTTAAAAATATTCTTTTTAATTTCTGATGAGTAAAAACTATCCAAAAATAATTAAAGAGATTAAAAATAACATTTTTGAAGTTAAAATATTAATAAAAATAAATATAAATTTAGGAGAAGAAAATTCATTAATCTAAATTCCATGAAAAACATATATTGAAACCAAAAATATATATTATTGTTAGATTTTTTAAGATAATTATAATAAAAATTGATAAATTTATCTCACGTAACAAATATTTTAAAAAATATAAGCATGCATAAAAAATTCTAATTAAATAAAATAAATTTACATTCTCGAACTACTTACTCTAAAATCAAAACAATTTTTAATCCAGGTTTTTCTGTAAAAAAAAAATTCAATCCAGTTTCAATTTTTATTTAACAGTTCAAACGTCTTTATGAGATAAAATACTCACTTAGCATTGTATTAAGTGAACGGCCGACAAATCATAGCTAACTAGATGGCTAAATTTGTATCAGCCTTTTTTGTCTTTTTTATTTGGATGGCCAGGCTTTTATTTGTCAAGTTATTCAGAAATAATTATTGATTAAATTTTATTTATCTCTTAATTGAATTTTAAATTAATTAGCATTCATTTCTGGTAACAAACCCAATGGATAAGAAGAAGAAAAAAATGATATACAGAATAATCGCATACGTTCATCTAAATTATTTGGATTTTAAATTAAGTATTTATGTAAAGTTGCATATAACACGGATTGACACAAGTACCTGGGGGTGTTCACCTGACTAGAATTTTTAACCACTGTGAAATTCAGTTTGGCATGTCCAACCTCATCTAATTGAAATTTGATGACTTAATTAAATCAATTTTATTATTGGATTTTTCACACACTTGATTCGGGATAACCTGATTGTATATGAAATTTTCACCTCAATTCCCTTAAAGCCTTAAAAAATCTAAGGATCAATCCAATTATTTATCCCTTGATATATCTATAAGATAGATAATATTCGATTTTATTGCACAATTCCAAATTAGACCTATTGAGTTCTAAATAAGTGTATTTAATAAAACAAATTAAATATGTTTTAACATTTCTTTAAATAAAAAAAATATAAAAAGTACTTCTGAATTGATCCTATTCTTTAAAAAATTCAAATTTAAATTTGTTGAGTAATAACTTAATTCTTCCATAAAATTATAAAATACCTTTTTCAAATTATCAATAACAAATCTCGGTTGGATTGATCTGACCTGGTTGATTTTACAATTTTTTTTAAATAAAATGAATTTTGGATTATTATTATTTATTATTTTGGATTTTGAAATATAAATAAATTTTTTTTACTCAAATAATATTAATTATACACTTATATATAATAAATATATATAATTTTAAATTTTTAATATATACTAAATTAAATTAAATCAATTATTTACTTACCAATTAAACCAAGAGACTGAGCTTGACAAATATCTTCCCAGTTAAGGCAATGGGAGTTTATATCTTCCACAGTATTGTACTACTCAAGTCCCTTTACACTTCAGTTTAGTGTGGAGTATTATTACTTTTCTATCTCACCGTTTATCTCCACCAATCGTTAGTTTCTCCTTTCTCTTTCTGCTGCATTTAATCAATAAGGAAACGAAACGTGGAATAAAGATTCTTTATCAATAAAGAATAAAGGATTTATTCTATATTCTGAAGAATGCTTTAAAGGGTTTATGCTTCTTTTCGTCTTTTGGATGACCATATATTCAATCTTAGTCTTCTCCTTCTTCAGGGTTTCACGGTTTCTTCTTCTTCTTACGTCAACCCGCCATGGATCCTGTCATCAATTGGTTTTCCGGTGCGTTTTCTCTGTCAGAGTTCCAACCCACCATCGATCGAATCGTCAATGGGTAACGTTACGCCCTTATAGTTTTTGTCTTTTTGATGCTGTTGTTGTCGTCATTGATAGAAAATATTATCGATTTTGTTAATAATTAATTTTTATTATAAACTTCACTGACGAACTAATTTTGATGGAGTTTCCTCTGTCAATTACATACATTTCGGAAACTTTGAATCTTTTTCAACTCGTTCTTTTTTTCTCTGAAAGAATTATATAAATAGAAGGTTAATTATTGCAGATACACTTTTGATCAAAATAACTTTACTAATTTCATAATTTCTATTAAAAATATACTTTTAAGAAGAAGTTTTTTCTAACTTAGGAGAGTCTAAAAAAACTACCCATGCATTTTAATTAAATTCAAAATAATAATATTTTTTATGGGTTTACTTTACTTTTTTTTATCAAAGAAAATGAGTTTATTTTACTTTAAAGAAACTGACAATACTAACCATTAACATTTTTTGATAAAAATAATAATAAAAACTTTACTTAACACTAACACTATTGAGAGCTTCTTCTTCTTCCTCAGGGTTTCAAATTTTTTTTACAGTCTTCAACACTCTATGGATCCTGTCATCAACTGGTAAGTTTATGTCCTTGTCTTTTATTCCAGTCAATGTATTTTTTTTATAAATAAAAAAAAAAACATTTTCTGGTAGCTTGAGTTCATTTGTCATGGAGTATAAAGTTTTATATACTTTGAATCAATCAAAAATCATCATAAAAACCATTTATTCTAAAAACATAACAAATTTATCTTATATGATTATAAGTGAATGAATGATCAAGGTAGTCTAATTCTGATTAAGTAGGATGTATGAGTATTATAAACTCTCATGTACCGTGTACAAATACTCTTCCGAATAAAAAAAATACATGAAAAGTGGATGAGAGTATAAAATATTTATTGTTACACTATGATTAAGGTATTATAAAATTTAATAAAATACATAGTACTCAAATAAAAAATGAATAAATAATTCATACACTAAGTCTAACTATATAAGCTTTTTAAATATAATCTAATCGCAAACTATTATGTGAGTTATAATTATAAGTTTATTGATTTTTTTAGTTATCAAGTTTAGATAAGTTTTCTCATAAATACATATAGGAGGATAGAATAAGAAGAAAAAATCAAATATTTTTTTCTCAAGAACTAAAATTATCTTACGCACTAGTTAAAATTAGTTTTTTAAGAGAAGTTGAATGAACTTAGCTTCTCCAAAAGATATTTCAACTTATATATAAACTAATTTTATTTTACGGGATAAATATATTTTAAAAAAATATTCATAGAGAAGTTTATCTAAAATAAATTTTAATTGACTAACCAGTGTAAACTTTTAAAATACCCACGTTGCCACTAAGTTTGGTGCTTGAAGGAACTTTTGAAGGGAGAAGTTCACACTAGAAGCAAACGTTTTAACTTGAGGAATCAAGCCATAGCCATAGACAAATAGAGTAGAGTAGCTGCATATAGTTATGAACAGAGAATACATTTTTGGTAAATGTCAATGATTTTGCCAATACACATATTTTCTGCCTATTTTTTTGTTATGCATCAATATCTTTTTCTTCTTTTTTTGTTGTTAGCTGATGTTGTTGTACCAAAATAGTTTGCATTAATGATGCAGACCAAATGAGGACCAGAGCTATTAGAACAAGGGAAAAAATAAATGGAGACCCAATGCTATAATACACCTAAAGAAGTGCATTGGGGAGAAGAGAGAAAAAAAAATATAAATATGATAACTGATATGATGTAATAGATAAAAAGACAGAAAAATAATATCAGTGTTGATATATATATAGATTTTTAAAGCATGTTGTCCATGATCGATTTCAGATCATATGTATTGAAAAGATTTTTTAGGAGACACAAAACTCAATTCAGTATTTGATATATATGCCTAAGAAGGAATTAGTCTCTAATATATAATTTTTGGGGGGTTAATCCAATTTCATATTCTAACTATATATCATGAATTCCATGTTTCAGGTTTGTGTCCCTGATAAGTTGCTTAGCGACAAAGATTAATCCAATACTTGAAAAAATCACAGGGCATCAATTTAACGTTAAGACTGACTCTTGTGATGAAATTTCAATGGCTGGAGAATGGTTGTTGTATGTTGCTCTCGCTGCTGTTGTGGCACTGGCAGCTATTCCTGTTGTCTGGTTGCTGTGGAAGCTGATTTCTGGTGTTGTTTGGTTGCTTTGGAAGCTGATTTCTAGTGTTGTTTTGTACCTTAGGAAAGTGATTGCGAAGATTTTCCGCTGTTGTTGTGGAAGAGGGAAGACAATGAAGGCTCCAGGGAGGAACAGTAGAATTTACAGAAATGACTTTGAACGTAGCCCTAAAAATTACTTCTGTGATTTGCGCAGAGATCAACGTAATGCGCTCTTGGTTTGAAATCTCAAACGTGTTAATCCACGGCAAATTAGAAACAACTAAGTGGCTTCTGCATCCACAGTGAAATTGGCATTGACATGAAGAAATGAACGGGTACATATCAAAGCTTTCTTGTGTTTGTATGGTAGATGTGGTTTGAAGACGTGGTTTCAAATATATTGTTTGTGTTGCACTATGTCTATGGATGAGATTGAACTGTAGCTTGATTAAGAATATAACGGTCTGTTTTATATTTGATGAGATTGAAGTGTATGTAGCTTTGTTATGAATTTAATCTACGGTTTTGTTTGTTAGACTTTTCTTGTTTATTAATTCATGAGGGAATGTTTGGTGTATGACATTTGTGGATAAATTTATCTAAAAATCCTTTTAATAAAAGAAAATAAAAAAAATGAATTTTTATATAAGTTAAAATGAATTCTTTATTAATTAATTTGTAAGTATTTTCTCTTTTTTTAGAATATTTGAGAGAATTTTTATAAATTAACTAATGAATAATGATTTTAACTTAGGGAATATCATCTCATTATTTTTCTTAAAAATATTTCTAAACAAATTTATCCAAATAAATTCATATAGATGTTTCCACTCTATTTAAAGCCAATTTAGATTTTAGATTCATGTCAAAAGCAGACGTATGTATTTGTAGTTTTCTTTTTTGACGCAAAAGTATTTGTAATTTTTTAATGCAACCTAAATGTGATTTCTAATTCAACGCACCTTAATTATCAATTAAAAAATATTTATTGATTCTTTGATCTTTTTATTTTCTGTTTTCCAAGTGTTACTGTGTTAGTGTATTCTTTTTTAGAAATAATTGTGTTCTATAAGGGTACCTCTTCTAACAAAAGCATATTTAGAAGTTTTTTCTTTTTTACGGAAACACATTTAATTCATTTCATTCATCACCAAACTTTTAATATAAGGTATCATATGAAGCGTGGAGATTTAGTAAGAATGGTGCAACTCTAACAAACTCATAAGTTACACCATTAACTTATCTCTTAACAAATACAATAAAAAATAATATATTAAAATTTAATAGGTTTCTATAACTATGAATAGTCTGACCCGATTCAACTTTAATTTATTCAGTATGACATATTAAAAAACTAAAAAATAATATTTAGTTAAAGGTTATAAAATGTTCATTGAGGAACATTTAACACATTCTATAAGATATTTTCATATATTTAAAAGATTTAAATATATTTTTAGTTTTTATCATTTAATTTTTTGTTTTATTTTTTATTTTGAAATAATATTTTTTTCATTATCGAAAGCATTATTTAAAATAATTTAAGAATTAAAAACAACACAAACATAAGTTATAAAGACTAAAAAAATAATTTTATAAAAAAATATTAAATTGTAAGAACTAAAAAAGTATTTAAGTCTATTTAAAAAACAAATAATAAATAAATTGTGTTTTTAAGATAAATTTTTTTATAAACTTTTTATTCATTAGCATTTGCTTATAATAATAAAAAAAAATAATAACTATATTTCTTAATTTATATTATTACCTTAAATAACATCTTTAAAAATAAATGAAGGACAGCTCCACTACCAAATTTATTTATTTTTTATTTTTAAAAGAAAAACAACTTTCTAGCAATTCTGTGTATAGGAATCCTTGCATTAACATATGCATGTCTACTAGTAGAATTAATCAAAAACTTCAAATAAAATCAAAATAGTTTTAACAAAGGTTGTTATCCTTTTCTTATTATTTTTTTATATTCGAAAGTTTATACTTTAGTCTTGTTAGATCCTAAAACTTTGCCATAGTTAAGATATGCTTCAAAACTCGGGACTTGTAGAGTGTAACGACCCAGATTATAAGTTGCTAAGCTGGACGTTTGTGTGTGTGTTGTGGTGATTAAATTACATGTGTTATGTTTATTGATTAATTATTTTAATTATAACTTGTTGTTTGAGTACTTTTGTCATGGTATGCGTGCTTGATGGATATTGAACGTAAATCAATTTTGTTGTGTTGTGGTTGCTGGTTGTACACGTTAAGTGGACGTATTGTGTTAGTCGTGTTTATAAGCAGTTGGCTGGCATGACAACTAGTTCATTCTTCCTTCTTTTACCTTTGCGTTTCCTCTGTTTCCTCTCTAAAATCCACCCAGAAACCCCTTGTTCTCGACCCCTCCTTTGTTATCTCCAACCTACGAGAGCCACCATAGCTGCTGCGAAAATCCTGACGCTAAGAGGAACTTCGTGGTGGGAACTGAAGCTTAGGACGAACACACCGTGAAGCTTGTGAACGAACTCCTGATTAGGTAAGGGGAATATATCGTGTTTCTTACCAGCTTTAGGTACCACGGTTTGGGGCCAGGGAGTCCAGCCGTGATGATAAGTGCATGTCCCTGGTGTCTGTGATGTTCTTCCCAGAAAAGTTACGTCTTTTATGAAGGGGATGTGGCATGCCTTGAATCTGTTGAATGTTGTTTTGTGTTGATGTTTGGTGTTCTTGAGGGGGGGGAGTAGATGTTTTAAGAACTCATCGTGCATGTGTGTGAAGTTGACATTTCGATGTTGAAAGGCTTCTAAGACACTTGCAGAAGTGTTTGTAAAGATGATGAGTACCGGGATGGGTTGGTTGGGTTACACGTAGACATAAGTCTCTTGTATTTTGATATCGGCTATCGGGATGGGTAGGCCGAGTTGAGCTGGTTACGTGGCATGCATGCATGCATACAAGACGTAACTTAGTCATTGTTGGCGGATGTCAATAGACCGAGGTCGTTCCCTTAGAGTCGTTGAAACTCGTTTCCCTTTTTATAAGGTATACCACGTTCCTTACCCGGGTGACACGTTAGAGCTATTAAATTCAAGTTACCTCACCTAGGGGGAGCTACCGGGTTGATAACTCAGATGAGCTCTTGTCCTCTCGAGAAAAGAGCCACCGAACTCCCCTACTCGGTCGAGCTTGTGTTCCTTTTTCTAAACAACAACCGGGTTATATACATGTGTCACCTCTAGAAGTTCATCCTTCCATTTTCTTAGAGAGACTGGCTACAAGAAGGGTCTTTTAAGACACGTGTTTTAAGACGATTGTAGAATACCCGTCTTAGGAGGGTGTGCGGTGGCATTTTTGAAATTAAGTTCAACTTTTTAAGACGGTTTTCATAAAACCGTTTTTGAAAACCGATGTTCAAAGACGGTTTCGTAAAAACCGTCTTAGAATTGAGTGTGTTTTTACTTTTTATACCCCTCCCTCACCCTCCCCCTCTTTTAAATTTTTGAAATTTGAATTTAAAATTTTAAACCAATATGGAAAACGAAAAGCCGCGTGTACAAACGCCCAATCTTCTTTCTTCTTTAGTCTCCGTCTTCCCCAATTTCCCTCTCTCGATCTCCATCTTCGAGTTCCGAGTATTTGAAGATAACAATTTCGAACCCAAAATCGTCAAGGAACCCTGACGTGGTGACGCTCTCAGACCGGCTGGTTGAGGCGTACCGTGGGTTCTTCATTCCCCTGTGGCCGGACAAGAGTGTGGTGGAGAGCCAGGTGATGCAGAAGCAGGAGTTCGTGGAGCAGAGAAGAATGGTGCTGGAGAAGTACCTGCGGCGGCTAGCTGTGCATCCGGTGATCAGGAAGAGTGACGAGTTAAGGATGCTTTTGCAGGTGCAAGAGAGGCTATGGCTGCCGATGACCACCGACGTGGTGTCGAGGGTGCTCGACGGTGCGACGAAGCTTCCGAAGCAGTTGATGGGTGAGAGTGTGCTTGAGCTGAAGGTTGGCTCGGCTTTCAGGTGAATGGAACGAGTTGAGTTCTCGTTCTTCTCACTCGCGAGTTCGAACTTCATGGGTGGTGAGTCGGACTTGGTCCACTCCACCGAGTTGAGGAGCTCACATATCCATGACCAAACATCCAGGTCTGAAACCCTTTCTGCCCCGTGAACAAGCACCACTTATCGAACTGCAACACCAAATCAGAATCAAAAGGTAGTGGACTCAATAGTGTTTAGATCAAAGCCTCAGTCAACTTCTCCTTTTACGATTGGTCAGTTTTTCCTCTGATGAGTTGTTGTTGTTTTGACTGATTTTCTTTATTTTGTGTTCATTATGGGACCTTTTTCGTCTTTGTATTTTTGGGGCAGCTTCCCATTTTA
>CM023950.1:821038-885794 GCA_013407115.1 Glycine latifolia
TGGAAGATATAAACTCCCATTGCCTTAACTGGGAAGATATTTGTCAAACTCAGTCTCTTGGTTTAATTAATTGGTAAGTAAATAATTGATTTAATTTAATTTAGTATATATTAAAAATTTAAAATTATATATATTTATTATACATAAGTGTATAATTAATATTATTTGAGTAAAAAAATTTATTTATATTTAAAAATCCAAAATAATAAATAATAATAATCCAAAATTCATTTTATTTAAAAAAAATTGTAAGATCAACCATGTCAATCCAACCGAGATTTGTTATTTATAATTTGAAAAAAGTATTTTATAATTTTATGGAAGAATTAAGCTACTACTCAACAAATTTAAATTTGAATTTTTTAAAGAATAGAATCAATTCAGAAGTACTTTTTATATTTTTATTTATTTAAAAAATGTTAAAATATATTTATTTTTTTTATTAAATGCACTTATTTAGAACTCAATAGGTCTAATTTGGAATCATCGGATAAAATTAAATATTATCTATCTTAAAGATATATCAAGGGATAAATAATCGGATCAGTCCTTAGATTTTTTAAGGCGAGAATTGTGTGAGGTGAAAATTTCATATACAATTGATCAAGTTATCCTGAATCAAGTGTGTGACCAATTCAATAATAAAATTGATCTAATTAAGCCACCAAATTTCAATTAGACAAGTTTGGGTAGACTAAACTGAATTTCACAAGTGGTTAAAAATTCTAGTCAAGGGAACACCCCACTTACTTGTGTCAATCCGTGTTGCATGCAACTTTACATAAATACTTAATTTAAAATCCAAATAAATTAGATGAACATATGCAATTATTCTGGATATCATTTTCTTTTTCTTCTTATCCATTGGGTTTGCTACCGGAAATGAATTCTAATTAATTTAAAATTCGATTAAGAGATAAATAAAATTTAATCAATAATTATTTCTGAATAACTTGACAAATAAAAGCCTGGCCATCCAAATAAAAAAGACAAAAAAGGCTGATACAAATTTAGCCATCTAGTTAGCTATGATTTGTCGGCCGTTCACTTAATACAATGCTAAGTAAGTATTTTATCTCATAAAGACGTTTGAACTGTTAAATAAAAATTGAAACTGGATTGAATTTATTTTTTACAGAAAAACCTGGAATAAAAATTGTTTTGATTTTAGAGTAAGTAGTTCGAGAATGTAAATTTATTTTATTTAATTATAATTTTTTATGCATGCTTATATTTTTTTTAATATTTGTTACGTGAGATAAATTTATTAATTTTTATTATAATTATCTTAAAAAATCTAACAATAATATATATTTTTGGTTTCAATATATGTTTGTTCATGGAATTTAGATTAATGTATTTTCTTCTCCTAAATTTATATTTATTTTTATTAATATTTTAACTTCAAAAATGTTATTTTTAATCTCTTTAATTATTTTTTGATATTTTTTACTCATCAGAAATTAAAAAGAATATTTTTTAAATTGAGAGGTTAAAAAATAAATTTAAATTTAAAGGATAAAAACTATCGAAACCTAAATTTGTTAAACAAATATATTTTAACCTAATTTTTAATTACTTCACTACATATATATCTATGGAAAAAATAAATATGTGCACTAACAACATAAGATTAAATGATGAAATTGATATAAGTAGTTGATATTCAAATTCTGATTCACAATTAGATATGAAATAAATAGTGTAAAAAAAATATTTAGATCCAATTGATTGAAGGAGATTTTATTCTCTAGAAAGAAAAAGACTTCTATAATAATCCTAGTCTGATTTCTTGTAAAAAAAATTCTGATTTCTAATTAGTTCGTATAAAATCTTTTCAATTGACTATATATATATATTCATTAACTCTAAAACTATTTTATACAGAAATTAAACTCTTGTTTTTCTTTTTTTTTTTTACTAACAAATTTCTTATAACGGAATCATGAAAAGGGTAGTTTCATGCAAGTATGGTAGGGACAGAGAGAGATAGTACCTTAAATTTAACTACCTCAACACTGTGACACATATTCCCTTTTTCCTCTGTTGCAGTTCCCAAAATAGAGAATTTAAAGCAAAACACTGAAATCATTCCATATGATATAGCTTCTCTCTAAATCTGAGTTCTAACTTCCTCAGATTTGATCCCAACCCAGTAAGCTTTTTCTTCTCTTCATATTTTCTGCTGATTTTGCATCATCAAGTTTGCATTTTTTGCTGGATCTGGATCATTTTTCCATCTGGGTTCGTTTGATTTCGCCTTTTTCAGTGCTCGTCGAAATGTTCGCTTTTGATATTGAATCCACCCCAGATTCCACTTTTTCGATTTTTTAGTTGTTATGTTGTTGCATTGAGTGGTGATTGAATTATGAACTAGTCTTGCTCCTTTTGATGCTGATGCTGTTTCACATTGTGCCAGATCTGGGAGTTCCATTTAATTCCATGGCTAATGGTTATCATTAATCTCATTCATTACTATTTGATTTGGATCCAATGATGTTTTTCAGAATCAGATTTGCCATTGCATATCATACATTCAATTATCAAAATCATGGGGGTCTTTCTTTGTGGATCCATCATTTTCATTGGTTAGGTGTCAATGGATTTGTGGTCATCATTGCTTTCTTTCACCTCATTTTTTCGTAATCTTTATTGTTTTTCGCTCCTATGGGACAATTAGTACACGCAATTTAGACTGAAAACTACCAGTGCTTCTTTTGGATGGAGTAGTTGGATTTGATTAAATTAGCTTGAGTTACTCTCCTTTTGTGGTCAATTGTCCTTGGCCATTTGTTTCTTCTATGACCAAGTGTTACTAGGATTGCTTTAATTAGTGGGGTACTCTATTCCTTTTGATTATGTTACCCATTATTGCAATCATCTCGTTCTATTTCGATTTTCTTTCTTCATACCTTCTTACATCTCATCAAACTCTGGTCATACTTGAAAGAAACAAGTTTTAAACTGGTGTCTGTGTTTGGATCTGTTCTTTGTTTCTATTTTTTTTATAGCTCTATGATTTAATCAAGAAGAAAAATTAGTGATGAATATCTGTATCTATTTGCTGACTGCAGTTTCTTTCCTTGCTTGCAGGTTATTCTTTGAATCAGTTATCAGTGTATCAATTTTTATAAACTTTATGAGGAGCTGGATCATGCTATCTAGTTTGGAATATTGAGGTTGCTAGTTAAAGTGTTGTTTTCGATAGTAAATTTGGTGCTTCATGTCTGGTGAAACAAGATCTGAGTTGTGATCAGTTTTAGTCGATAACTAGCTAGGGAAAAAAGTATATTTGGATTTGCATTGCTTTCAACTGATAAATGACGAGGGGAAGATCTGAAGGATCGCCAAAGAAGCATTTAGTTGCTTCCGTTTGTGGTGTGGCAATCTTTCTTGGTTTGCTATATGTGTTCCAGGGATCCATCTTTGGTTCTCAGAATAGTGGTTCATCTGCACTTGAATATGGCAGCAAGTCATTGAAAAGACTTGGGGCATCATATTTGAGTTCAGATGATGATGCTGATAGCAAGCAAGATGAATCTTTATCCAGTATTGTGCAGGGAGATGGTGAGGCTGATATTGTACCAAAGAGTTTCCCTGTAAGTTTAGGTGCAACCTTAAGCTCAAGGCACATTTCACTCTATTTCTTTATGAACACCCTTTTATTTTTGGTTCTAAGCTTGTACTTCATGACTCTGCTATTATATTTCATGAATAGTTATTTTGGTTCTATATATTAGTTGTTTTAATTTAATTGCGTACAATTTATAAAAAATATTAATATATTTTGATAAGTATGTATGTAACAAGAGTCTTAATCGCATAATTAAAATAATTCTAAGTTTCATAAATATGCAAGAGACCAGAACATCACCAAAGTGAAGGAGGAAAAGCTAAGCAAGATAATTAAATTTTTCATTATTTTCACCACCATATTCAGGTTCTCTTCCTCCCCTGTCTCAGTTGAAATAGATTCACCACCTGTACTGTGTCAATATCTTTTGATCCCCTATCTAGTTCAAGGTGGTGCATATCATACTGGCAAGACTCTACTTTTGGAAATATCATCAATCTAATGGAGTTTTTAATGCTTCTGTGTTTGAAGGTTTGTGATGATCGCCATTCAGAATTGATTCCCTGCTTAGACAGACATCTTATCTATCAAATGAGACTGAAGCTGGATCTTTCTTTGATGGAACACTATGAGAGACATTGTCCTCCTGCAGAAAGGAGATTCAATTGTTTGATTCCTCCTCCGGCAGGATACAAGGTAAAGAATATGCCGAGACTAGATGCGATCTTAAACATCAACATATCCTCGTTAATACATTTATATCATGTTCATCAGTGTCAAATAACTGATGTTTCTATGGTGTTGCAGATCCCTATTAAGTGGCCACAGAGCAGAGATGAGGTGTGGAAAGCAAATATTCCACACACTCACCTTGCACATGAGAAGTCTGACCAGAACTGGATGATTGTAAAAGGTGAAAAGATAGTGTTTCCTGGAGGAGGGACTCATTTTCACAAAGGAGCCGACAAGTACATTGCATCAATTGCAAATGTAAGAGGCTTACTGGTTACCTCTATAAAGCATAATGAAATGATATATATGCATTCTGTTTTTCAATTGGTAGCATCATTGGACTTCATGTGTGTTATGCAGTATGCATTCATTTGATTGATGGAATGCATTCATTTGATTGATGGAAATATGATTTATAACATTAGTTAATAGGCTTTTCAAGACCATGTTTGATAGTGTTAGTTGTTTGGTGCATTCTGATTATTTAAATTCACTTTCATCTCATGGATCTCACAGTGAGTTTGTATTGCCAGATGCTCAATTTTTCAAACAACAATCTTAATAATGAAGGAAGACTGCGAACGGTCCTTGATGTTGGCTGTGGTGTTGCGAGTTTTGGAGCATATCTTCTTTCATCTGATATCATTGCAATGTCCTTGGCACCCAATGATGTGCATCAAAATCAAATTCAGTTTGCTCTAGAAAGAGGAATTCCTGCATATCTTGGTGTCTTGGGAACTAAGAGACTCCCTTATCCTAGCAGATCGTTTGAACTTGCACACTGTTCTCGCTGCCGGATTGATTGGCTTCAGAGGGATGGAATACTACTCCTTGAGCTAGATCGGTTGCTTAGGCCAGGAGGTTACTTTGCCTACTCATCTCCAGAAGCATACGCTCAGGATGAAGAGGATCGAAGGATATGGAGAGAGATGAGTGCCCTTGTGGGACGTATGTGTTGGAGAATTGCTGCAAAGAGGAACCAAACTGTCATCTGGCAAAAACCTCTGACCAATGAATGCTATATGGAGAGAGAACCCGGCACTCGCCCTCCTCTTTGCCAGTCTGATGATGACCCAGATGCAATTTGGGGAGTGAATATGGAAGCTTGCATAACACCTTACTCTGACCGTGAGTACCTTCATCTAATGTGCTATATAAATTGTTTGATGGCTTTTGCACTTTATTTCTATGCTTTGTCTACAAATTATAGTTATTTCTCTTTTACTAGCAATATATTGTGGCTGCTTTTCTTTTTAGCATGTGTCTGGCAATTGTATATTTCTATTTCTATGGTGTCATGAGCAATAATGTAAATATGAGTTCTCTTTCTGTTATTGCTGTGGATTATTTGATCTGCTAAATGAATGGAATGTCCCTGAGATGTGAGGGTTACTTGCCTGCTCAGATTCTGTCAATGTGGTAGGGTAATTTTAACTTACGGGAACTAATAACACGTCATAAACTCTGAATGGCCATTTAGGTTAGTCAGTTGTGTCATCTCCATCTCCTCTATTTAGATTGAGGAATATTTCAGTTGATTGATATGTCTTTGTTATGAAAAGAGAGGAAGGGAAAACATTGAATTACAGGGCTGATTATTCTTAGAGAATGGCCATAGAAGAAACTGTGATATTATGACAGTGTATTACATTACATAATCATGTAGACAAGCAATGGTAATCCCCCTCCTCTATTGAAGAAGAAATATGAGTGTTTAGTTAGGCCAACATATTCATCTTGACTGCATTTACAACACTCATTATTCAATGATAGAACTAGACCAGAAACAGAGAATGTGTTATTATTATTGTGGTGCCTGCACACCCAAGACAGAATACAGATGAGTTTCGAGATCTCACCACCCTCCACTTACTAATCCCCCCATTCCCTCTAATTGACTATTTATAGTTTCTTAACTAACTAACAGTTAGTTATCCTAGCTGTTCTAACTATTTGACAGTTACTAAGGTTCTTAGCTCTTCCAAGGATATTTCCTAACATACCCCTTTCCTCATCTATCATTCAATCTTGTTATTTGTATTGTATTATCCATGAATTACCTGTTTTGAGCTGATTCTAAATGACCTAAACCATTAATGTTTTTTTATGTGGATACTTCAGTTTTTACCATCGTCTTACTGTTTATTGAAGTTGTGCAATTGCGTTGAGTGATGCGGCCTATATTCGAAGCTGCTAAACCTTGATTAAAAGTTTTTGTTTAGGTTTTGATAAATTATGATAACAATTTTTATTGAGGTTTAACCATTTACAATAAATGTGGATACAAGACTCCACCTGATGAAATTTTTGCTGATTTTATCAGACGACAACAGAGCCAAGGGTAGTGGATTAGCTCCATGGCCAGCAAGATTGACCACTCCTCCTCCTAGATTAGCAGACTTTGGCTATTCAAACGAAATGTTTGAAAAGGATACGGTAATTGGAATTTGCAATGTATTCTCTGGTTTGTTTTAATTAGGTTCTTGTTCTTGTAAGCATATAAAATTATTGAACTAACAAAGGTAGAAGCATTAGATTAATAGGCTATAAGCTTAACTTTTGTCTTGTGGTATAGGAACTATGGCAAGGAAGAGTTGAGAATTACTGGAATCTGTTGGGTCCAAAAATCTCGTCGAACACAGTGAGGAATGTGATGGACATGAAATCAAATATGGGTTCATTTGCAGCTGCTCTTAGAGGCAAAGATGTTTGGGTGATGAATGTTGTACCTCGTGATGGACCTAACACACTAAAGCTTATATATGACAGAGGCCTCATAGGGTCTATCCATGACTGGTATAAAACTTGTTTTTCCTGAAGCATAAATTTATTGCATCTTTGATATCTTTTAATGCATTTGAATCACTTCAGCTTTTTAGTCTCATTTGATGATATATATGATTTCAAGATCCATCTTAATTGACTTAGCTGATTGTGAGAAAACTTGGTGATTTGACTAAATAAGCTATTGAGATTTGTTACTTCATTCTTTGAACCTGTTGTTTATCCTTGATTCAATTTGTTATCTTTTTATTAGGGATCTGATTCCTCTAAAGTGCACTGATATTTGTTGATTAATTCTACAGTTTGTTGCATATTTATTTAATTTTAGGATAAAATGTGCTTTAAGTCTCTCAAGATTTGGTGAAATTTGGTTTTAGCCCATGCATTTAAAAATGGTAGTTTTGGTCGTTGTATTTTTTTAAATGGTGGAATTTTGTCCCTAGTTATGTCAAAATGAAATATAGGGTAAGAGATGAAATCCACCCGATTTTGAAAATTTGAGAACCAAAACCATCTTATTTAAAATATATTTTCTAAAATCAAGTTTGACGAAATCTTGAGAGACCTAAAACACATCTTACCATGACTTCATCACTACTCTTAATTGTTGATTTTCTAATCTACAATTGCAAGTTACAACTACATTTTACTACCTCCGCTCCTTTTTATTTGTCTTTTAAGGTTGTTTTGTAGAAACCAAGAAATGCAATAAATTATCTTGATTATAATAAAATAATTGTGAAGTTTTCTATTTCACCCATTTCTCTTTCCACTTACAATAACTGCATGTGTAAACTAATTAAAGATAAAAAACATGAGAGGGTATAAATGATAAAATTATAATTAATATGATCTTAAACTTTGCACACGACAAATAAATAGAAAGAAAAATTCTTAAAAAATCCAACAATTAAAAAGGAAGAAATTCTCTAAAGTGCACTTCCTCACTTTAGAGGAACCAAATCCACATTTATTAGTAGCTCCTCCTTGTATTGTTCAGAATCAAAATCTGAGTATGGATGTGATTGACAGAAGTGATATTTACTGAAGGAATGAATCTTTTAACAGGTGTGAAGCATATTCAACATACCCCAGGACTTATGATTTACTCCATGCATGGACTGTGTTTTCTGACATTGAAACGAGAGGGTGCAGTCCAGAGGATCTACTGATTGAGATGGATCGTTTGCTTAGGCCTACAGGTTTCATCATCATAAGAGATAAACAGCATGTGATTGATTTTGTCAAGAAGTACCTAACAGCAATGCACTGGGAAGCAGTTGCAACTGCCGATGCTAGTGCTGACTCTGACCAAGATGGCAATGAAGTTATTTTTGTCATCCAGAAGAAATTGTGGCTCACCACTGAAAGCCTTAGGAATACAGAATAGGACAAAGACCACAACAACGAGAACAACAACAACTATATGGCTTTTTCATTTCCACTTTCTTATATATTATTCTCTGCTACTACAAGGGATCCCAAGCATGCATGCGCCCCGGCGTTGGAAGCATTAAACAATTGCATTTTGTAGCATTATTACATAATATTTATCAATTTCCATTTTTTTCATTCTATATTTTTGTGATTATGATGCAAGTTATTATTAAGCCATAGGCATTATTATGCTTCTATGGGCTATTCATTATTTTGCCCTTCATTTGGGTAATAATGTAAGCTACTTCATAATCAACAGATAGTAGACTTTGTCTTGGTGATTAAAGGTTAGGACTTATCACACTAAAGTGTAATATTTATACAGGCATTTTTCTGCTTAGAATACATCATATAAGTTTGTTGCTTTCCTGTTACAGTTTGTAGTGCCCAAGTTACCACTTATATCAGGAAAGCTGTAACTTCCAAAACCAATGTACCCATTCAACACCTTGTTATTGATCATACGCTGAATATATATAAAAAATGCCCCCAAAGACTGTCGATGAGATGAGAATCTGAATCACCAATACAGTAGAATGATAGTTTATGTTTTATTTTCTACTGTATTGGTGAAACTAATAGGTAGAACGTTTTATCTTTAAGCCCTGTTTTGCCTTTTTAACTTGAAAATAAACCGAACATACAATAAAGCCACAACCCACATGTTACGTTCTCCTATATTCTAACAAGAAAAAGCACTACACATAAACACAAAATATGATGCGATACATCATTCAGGCTCCGATAGAAAAGTTTAAGCACATGAATGCTGAAGCACTTCATGCAAAAAATATCATTTTAAAATATTCTAATCCATATTCCTATTTTAGGACGTATATACCAAAAGATAAATACAAAATATATAGTAAATCAATGCTGAAAAGGGACCACGATCAATAAGCATCGCGACGGTAAAAAAACTACTGAATTGCTCCAAAATCTCAATACTGATTATAGCAACTCCTGAACCGAAAAAGGGGAAACATTCCATTAAGTTTAAAATAACTACGAAAAATCAAAAGATCAAAATCGGTCCTTGTGGATTACGAGCTACCAAAATGAAGTAAAACCTCTCACATTTTAACTTGTATATCCTCCCATATAAAATATAGAAAAATGGCAACCTCAATAATGTAAAAACAAGTGAATCTAGTTCATTCTTTGGGCTGCTTCCTTGGCAAGGAGCTTCTCCTTGGCCCTGGTCTTGGCTTGAGATTTGGAACCCATGATTCCACCACCCCATTTCTTTCTGTATTCATCATACTTGTCATTGAAGTTGGCCTGATAAGAAAACAAGTATAGGTCAGAAACCAAATAGATTCAGTTAATTTCATCCATTAAAGGGGTACCAAACAAACAAAATACAATCTAAACTACCTTAATAGCTTCTAGGATTCTACTGAACTCCATCTTGTCTTCATTCTTGACAGTTGTCAAGCACAAAACTGAAGCAGTTTTCTTGTGCACAATCTGTCAAAAGGGGAACATGAATCAACTGAAGAACCATAAATCATTAGTTCTGAAAATATTGTTTCGGTCAAATCAATTTATTACCGTTCCCAAGCGTGCTTTGCCCTTGACAATGCAGTATGGAATTTCCATCTTCCTGCACAATGCGGGAAGCCAGACAACCAGCTCAATTGGGTCCACGTCATGAGCAATCACAACCAGTTGTGCCTTGTTCTGACAAAATAAATAAAAGAATCGTTACTCAAATATCACAAGAGAATAATTGTTTATGCATATTCATTCATTCCCTTCCAAGAATCAAATAAATAACAATGAAAAGGGAAAATAGATTTAGTTTACAAAAGATTTTAATTGTATTGCTTTTCTTTGAAAGTTCCCTTACACACAGATTTCTAAAAAGATGAACTTGTAAGACTTTTTGGATCGATGAAAAGCGATGCAGTGGAACAGAACAATGAAAATAGACTCTGTAGTTTGAATTGTTTAAAGTAAGATGGAGCAGAATGCGGAAGAAAAAAGATGAAATGCATTTCGTTGCCTCCAATGACCCTTTTTTTCTTTCCTTCCCTCCACAGGGTTCAAGACAAACCACTCTGTTTTTCCGTTAACATCATAAGAATATCTAAGCTATACAAATGGTAACTTCGTTCCACTTTATATTCTTACTTCATTTTTTATCAAATATCCAAACGCAGGAAGTTTGACAATTTCAAACAACAGCAATATCCTCATCAGACTAAACTCAATAAAAAACCAAATTTTCCTATTATAATTATTCACCAAAGGCTAGGAACTCAACAATTCCAAATGACAAGAACAACACAACAAACATATTTCACATGCAAATTACATATTTACACCACTACACCATGTTTTAAAACAGTCTAAAGTCTAAACCTACAACTTAAACCACATTTTTGAGTTCTCCACAACCATAAATGCAGTCAACCATCCATAATTTCACACAATGTTAAGGATTGTAATAACGGCAACTGCAATTCAAAACCTTGAACCCACTATTAACAATAGCAACAACAACCACGGAAATCGCAACAATAAAAGAAAGAGGAAAAAAAGACCTGCTCAATAAGGTAAGTAACATGGTTGAGACCGTATTTGACAACAATAGGCTTCTTGGCCTCAGCAGGCTTCCCATCAGCCTCAGCCTGAGCCCTCTTCAAGAGCCGCTCCTTCTTCTCCGCCTTGTCCTCCGGCCTGTACTTGAGCAGCATCTTAAATAGATTCGTGGCTGCGCAAATTTCACACACTTGTTCTCAATTCATTCTATTTTATTCTCGCATTTCTTCACATATTTAAATTATCTTTTACCGAGATTCTTGTCGAGGGTTTTGGTGAACTGGTTGAGTGCGGGAGGGACCTTGAGCCTCTGCTTGAGGATGCGCTTCTTGCGTTGGATTTGGACGTTCTTCGGCCACTTCACGAACCGAGTCAGGTCCCGCTTCGGCGGCAGCGCGCCTCCGATCCCGAACTGCTTCGGACGCTTCTCGAACAAAGGATTCGTCACCTTCTCCTGAACCTTCTTCTTCGCTGCTACAACGGAACCTTTCACACCTTTCTTCGGTGCCTGTTTGAAAGTTTCAATATAAATTAAAATCAAAATCAAAATGAAAACGTCGCTGAAGAAGCTGTGAGAGTATGATGAATTGAAGAAAAAGAAGCTGTGAAATGCGACTCACCATTGTTGTTGCTTGGTGTGTGGCGACGGAGAATGAGAGTGTTTTAGAACAACAACAACGAATCTAACCCTAAGGACTAAGCAGAGGCATTGGGTACTCAATTTAAAAGATTGGGTTGCCGGGTCAGTTTGGGTCAGGCCCATCTATGTTACATTGGGATTGGTCCATGGGCTGTTACTCCCTGTACCTCCTGTGCTTTCTACATCCTTTTCAGAAACTATGCAATTTGCGTTCGAGATACACAATTAAGCATTTAAGCGAACTAAAAAAAATAGTGCATCCCATTCTTCATAAACTTCTCATTACGCAAAGGTAAGGAAAGGATATTTTACTTAACATTATCCTTACATATGTAAGAATACTTTTTTTCATATTCGAATTCATAATCATAACTAACAAGTTATCAAGACATAATTTTATGCGATGTATCAACAATCGTCATCCTAAAACTAAGCCGAAAGAATTTTGACAGAGAAATGTTTTGATTAAAGAATTATTATATTACTAGTTTACTACTACTACTCCTGCCTTTTGATGGATGCAATTTGAGGAAATACAATTTGAACTGCGTTCAACAGTAAAGGGTGTGCGAAACTGTAACATAATGAATAAAGAAGGGTGTGCAAAATCGTGACTATGACTTGCGGAAGAGAATAAGAATTATATCTTTCTTTTCTACTTGCCGCACACACTACATGAAGAACAGAGAAGGATGTGTGAAATTATGACGTGATAAAAAGAAGGGTTTTTTATGTGAGGAAAAAAAAAAGGAACATGAATTAGTAGTCTCGTGACTTTTTTAAGTTGTGTTTTAATATTGATCGTAAATTTTAATTCAAGGGTTATTATTCATTGTTTTCATTAAAACATGTGTTATTATATGAGTCGTACTCTTTCTGTATAGTTTCTATGCTATAAATTTATAATGATCTAATAAACTGTTGTTGAATATTTAAAAGAAAATCACAAAAATTATTCTTAATTAATTTGATCCCTTGTTTAATATTTGTTTTATAAGAAAAAAGAAAGTTTTATATGTACTCAGGTTCTACAACATAGTCACCCTTGATAACAACATCAAAGTATTAGCTTACACACTTGACTACTTTTTCCTAGTCTTCTTAATATTAATTAATTAGTTGCTCACATATGATTTAGCACATGCTTGTGAATATCATATTAAAAAGCGATTTGCTCTCCAAATAAATAAAGCACACAATATTCGAAATCCACATTTCATTATTAATTAAATCACACAAAAAAAATTAATATACACTTATTTCTATCTTATTTTTTTCCAGAGTGATAAATTAAGTTTAACGTGAGTTCAGCAGGACTCAACTCTAATCCAAACATATTATAAATTACTCTAACTCAGTTTTAATTAAGACACTCACAATATAATTTAAAAAACACTAACAGTGGTGGAGTCTGAGGAACCACAAATCAAAGTAAGAGAGAGATTTTAATGAGTGCACAAACTCCAAAGAAACACTAAGCTCGTGATGCTACCAATTGCATAAAAGTTTCAAGCATTGTTCAGCAACACTTTCTACAGTTTACATATTTATGAATGAACACCACACGAAAATCCCTGAACTCAACTCTCACCAACAGGCCCCCCCTGGTATCTGTAAACCCCAAAGCACGATAACATAGGGGAAAAAACATATGTATAGTAGTAATAATAATAATGCTAGAAATTAATTACCAGTGGATGACGAAATGATATATATATAAATTAAAACTAACACCAAGTAAGTAATAGTAGCATTTTACCGCATCCAAAGAAGACATGGAACATGATATCTGCAAATCCATTACTCGTCATATGACCCACCTTCAAGTACATACACATAATAGTTCTTTTGTGAAGTTTATCATGAGTAAAAAGTTTGCTGGGTGGTCTTATGCCCACAATTTTGCCCTCCATAGAGCAGGAAGGATCATTGTCCTGTGGAAGGATGATAGGGTGGAGTTGGAGGTAGAGGAGATTTTTGCCCAAGCTATGCACTGCAAGCTGTTATGCAAAATTACTAGAAGAAGGTGTTGTGCTTCGTTTATATATGGTCTGCATTCCATCTCGGCCAGGAGACATCTGTGGAACTCTCTTAGTGAGTTTGAAAGCCATGTGGCGGGTCCTTGGGTCATCCTTTGGGATTTTAATAGTGTACTTAGCACTGAAGATAGAAAGAACGGGTCAAGCATCACAAACTATGAAATGGCTGATTTCAATAGTTGTTGCTCAGACTTAGGCCTTCACCAGCTAAATACCTATGGCAATAATTTCACGTGGACTAATGGTTCAGTTTGGAGTAGGATTGATCGGGCTTTGTGCAATCATTTCTGGCTGGAATCGTTTCAACAATCCTACGTCAGAGTGCATGATTTCATCTCCATTTCGGACCACTCCCCCCTAGTGGTGCATATGAATCCTAATCTGCAGAGAGGCAATACCATTTTTAGATTCAACAATGCCATTGCTGACAGCAGACAGTTTCTGCCAACAGTGGCATCAGTTTGGTCCACAAATATTAATGGGTGCAAAATGTATCAAGTTTGTAGAAAGCTTAAGTTGCTAAAGCCAGCCCTGAAGCGTATTTACAGAGAGGAGTTTAGTGGATTATCTCAGCGTATTGACATGGCAGAGACGGACTACCTTTCGGATCTCCTCCGTATCCAGGATAGACCCAGGGAGCAGGCCCTCATTATTAAAGCAGCTGCTGCTAGGGCCCGTATTCTTGAGCTTAGAGTGGCTGAATCGCGTAAGTTAGCCCAGCTGTCCAAAAACAAGTATTTGGTGGAGGCCGATAGGAGCACTAAGTTCTTCTACTCTCTTATCAATAGGGATAGAAATCGGAGGTTTATTCCGGCTATTACGAAGGAGGACGGGAGCTTCACAGACTCCCAAGCTGACATTGGTCTGGAGTTCACCAGATTCTTCTCTTTTCTTCTCGGGGCCAGTTCTGCTTGTGAAACTCCTTCCGTGGAGGTCTGTTCCTATGGTGGCAAGGTTTCCCCTGAGGCTTTCCCTGACCTGTTGAAGCCCATTTCAGCAGATGAGGTGTGGGATATTGTCAGCAGGATGGATGGGAATAAATCCCCTGGTCCGGATGGGTATAATGCCCTGTTCTTCAAAAAGGCTTGGCCTATTATTGGTAGGCATATTGCTGAAGCTGTTAAGGAATTCTTTGATTCTGGGAGGCTTCTTAAGCAAGTTAATCATGCGATTATAGCTCTAATTCCCAAGACTACTGATGCAAGCAGAGTTAATCATTTCAGGCCTATCTCTTGCTGCAATATAATCTATAAGATTATATCCAAGGCTATAGCCAACAGATTGATCCCCGTCCTTATGTCTATTGTTGACCCGGCGCAAGTGGCTTTTGTGAAATCCAGAACCATGGCTGATAATGTTTTTCTGGTCCAAGAGATCATTAGGAAATATTCCAGGAAAAGGATCTCCCCGAGGTGCATGCTGAACGTCGACCTGCACAAAGCCTATGATTCTATCTCTTGGGATTTCCTTGATTGGATGTTGGATAACCTGGGGTTCCCTAGTGTATTCTGGAAGTGGATTATGGAGTGCGTGTCTTCTACTTCTTTTAGTATCTCGGTCAATGGTTGGGTTTATGGCCATTTTGAGGGGAGAAGAGGGTTGAGACAGGGGGACCCTTTGTCTCCCTATCTGTTTGTCATTTGCATGGAATACTTGTCGAGAGAGCTTAGAGGCCAGAAGGAGAATATGCTCTTTAATTTCCACCCGTCTTGTGCAGCGCTCAACATAACCCACTTGGCCTTTGCTGATGACATTGTGCTTCTTTCCAGAGGGGATTTCTCGTCGATGGCCACTTTGTATAGGAAGCTTTGTAATTTCTGTAAGGTTTCGGGCTTGTCTATTAGTAATGGCAAGTCGGCTGCATTCATGGTCGGGGTGGATGAGAGTACCATGGCCAACATCTTTCGCTTGACCGGGTTCCAACCTGGAGTCTTCTCGGTTAGGTACCTCGGCATTCCGCTTTTGGCTTCTCGGCTAAACGTTTGTCACTATTCTCCCCTCCTCAGCCGGATTGGGGGTCTGGTTCAGAATTGGCGCCGTAATTCTCTATCTTACGCGGGTAGGCTGGAGCTTGTTAGAAGTGTGGTGGGCGACTTGGTCAATTTCTGGCTGGGGCTTTTTCCTCTCCCTGTTGCTGTTGTGGACAAGATAGACGCTTTCTGCAGGAACTTTCTTTGGGGTAAGGGCGATTTCGGGAAGAAGCCTCTAGTTGCCTGGAAGACAGTTTGTTTGCCTAAGAATGAGGGGGGGCTTGGGCTTCACAGTCTTAAGGATTGGAATTGTGCCCTTCTTTCTCGAGTGCTGTGGGATATCTCGGCCAGCAAGGAATCCCTTTGGGTGAGGTGGGTTCATCACTACTACCTTAGGGGGAGCTCGGCTTGGCAATACTCGTGTTCCAAGTCTGATTCCGCTTTGGTGAGGAGGTTATTCCAAATCCGGGATATCTTGATCCAGAGAGAGGGGAGTTTTGACCGAGCCGAGGTGGTGCTCAATTTCTGGGTGCAAGCTGGAAAGTTTGATGCAGGCAGAGCTTATGACTACTTTAGAGTTTCTTCTCCTCGTCGGGCTTGGGCAAAGGTGGTCTGGAATAGCGGAGTGCCACCCAAAGAGGCCTTTTGTTTATGGCTGGCAGCTAGTAAGAAGTGCTTGACTCTTGACTGAGCTCCCTTCCTTGGTAAGGGAACCTCTTGTTGTTTCTGTAATGGTGAGGCCGAGACCAATGATCAGCTATTCTTCAGCTGCCGGGTTGTCATCAGAGTTTGGGCCGAGATCCGTGACTGGTTGGGCTTCCTGAGGAGGAATGTTTCTCTTCAGGGAACGTTGAATAGTATGGTGCATAGCTGATCTACGTCGGGTATTTTGGGTAAGACCAGGTGCTTAGCCGTGGCTACTGTTGTTTTTTGTATTTGGTACCAAAGGAATTGTATGTTGTTTGATAACCATAGATTAGTTACTTCGGATTTAATTGAGAAAATTAAATTCTGAATTCTTAGATATGCACATCTGATGCACTTGTATTAGCAGATGATTTGTTTTGTTCATCGGATTGTTTTCCCGGTAACCTCTCATTTGCTTCTTTTGGCAAGTGTATTTTTGCTTTTCCTGTTATTAGTCAGGGGATGCCCTGAGTATTTTGTTTGTATTTGTTGATTGGCCAGGAAATGCCCTGACTATTTTGTATGTAGTTGCTGATTGACCAGGGGATCCCTTGAGTATCTTGTATATTTTTGGTTAATATATATATTTACATTTTTTCCAAAAAAAAAAAGTACATACACATATTTATTCCAAGAATTTTTTTTTATACTCAATGCTTGTTGACACCTTGATAGAAAAAGAGAAAATAAAAATATCATTTAGATGTTTTATAGTTGTAGGTGTCAAAGTAAAAAATCAGGACTTTTGTTACATTTTGGACAGTGAAATAGGTCAAAATAAACCCCCTTCTTCTTCACACCAATCGAGCTCGCAAGCCCTTCTACTAGTAACACTGCAGTTTCTTTCTCTAGTTCCGTAGGGCCAGTCTTACATTGCAGTATATCCCCAAGGTTTCAAATCGTGCAATATAGTATTAAAGTTCTGAAGACTTCCTCAGCCACGTAAATTACACTTCAAAAAAATTTCTTCCAACAATAACACTAAGGTTCCGGAAGCCTCAACAACCTTCATTTTAATTTAGAAAAGAAATTAAATTCATTTTGCCTTTTTATTTTCTTTTCTTAAAAATATTTGAAAATATTTATTACCCCTATTTTTATATTTTTATATATATAAGACTCAATTATTTAATTTATGAAGATTAAGAAAGATAGTTATTTTAATTGATAACAATAAATTTATAATTTTTTTAAAAATTATCTTTGTCATTAATTTTTTTCTCTTATAATGATTTGTTAATATATTATATTTCTTCTTTTAATGAGAGATGTTTTTAGTCTTAAAATAATTAATATTAGAAATATTATAAATGGAATCTTATAAAAAAAAATAAACAAAATTTTAAACTTGAATCTACTATCTGAGAGGAAGTATGTGTTTGACCTTAATGTCATCATGAAAAATGGGCACACTCTACTGTTTGTAGTTATCTCTTTCTAAGCAAAATGGACGGTGGTATGTTTTTTTCCCGGGGGGGGCCGGGGGGTGTCACTAATCACTATCCTCTCTAATTGACTGCCAAACATGGCCTAATCACAATGCTTCTAAATCAAATGGGGAAGGAGTGGTCTAAACTTTCAGTGCTTAGTGCTGGTCTATTTTCATTGTGCAGTCTATTTAACAGGGTACATTCAAATTCTCCATGTCTTCTATGGAAAATGAAAGCAGACGTGTCCATAAAATGGTCATTTATCTCTAGATTGAAGTAGAGAAAAAGTTAGTACTACAACTTATCCAAATTTATTATTATAAATTGTTCATAATTACTTAATGTAGTTCAACTAAGACTCAAATTATTATAGAGGGGTGATTGGACTAAAAGTGTAGATAAACCGATTTTTTAGAAATCCGAAACTCAAATTATTAGAGTGAGTAATTAGACTTGCGGGTAGAAAAAGTGATTTTAAGAAATTTTAAAATAAAGTGATATGAGAGATTTTACCTCCGGATTTTAAGAAAGATTTATTGTAATTTGAGTTATTAATTTTGTTTCTTACTATATGATATTGATAAGAAATTATTTTCTTAGAAGTAACAATATATTTTTATCATGAATCATGAGAATATACAATGTAAATATTTTTTTAATTAACACGATCTATTTTAAGAGGATTCGAACCGTGGATTAATAAATTTTCATAATTCATTATAAAATTTATATCAACAACTTTACTCAAAACTTAATGGCAATGGCAATCTAATTATGAAATGAATAAAATGTCATTTCTTTCTTCTTTTTTTGCTATGGGGAGCGGGGTACTGGTTAGTGATCAACTTGCCTTTTACGTTAGAAAGAAAAAAGGAGCCCACAACCCAAAAGTTGCATATTGAAACACCACATAACCTATAATATCGGTCTTCACAGAATTTAGTTTTCCTTATTATTCTCAGTATACTTAGCACCCAAGGTTGCTTCCATGCTGTCAATTCTGCCGAAAGTGTTGAGTGATAGGAATGATAATTTATATTGAGAAAAACTCAAATCTCGTATTAATTAGAAATAATGTCAAGAAAAAATATATAAGTGAGGGATAACCCTCATTTTATAAGTTAATTTTTGGATTAAGTTAGGTCTAAATTCATATATTTTAAAATGATATCGAAATTAAGCAAACTTTTGAGATTAAGTGAAATCCAAAAACATATTCTAAGAATTGCAACCCTTATCATTAAGATTTCATATTATTACAACTCTTGCCATCAATTATGACTCTATGTATGTTCCATGTTTGTTCTTGTAAAAATCAAAGCAATGGCACTTGTGTAATTCTATGGCAAATAATGTACCAATTGGAGGGACCAAAAAGATGGTAGCAACTTGTAGAACAAATTGATTATATAAAAACTAAAATGGGGCATCATAGGTTCCTTCGTGAGATTAAGAATCATTTCTAATAGCCCTTCCCTTCTTTTGGAGACACGTTATTGTTCTTTCTTCCTCCAAGTCTTTTCTCTCATCAAAGCAAAAACACCCTTCATTCACTTTGTGACATGTCTCGCAAGAGGCTAGGAAAAAAGCTTCAACCTGCCAAGAAGGCATGGAAGAGCTTCTCCAACACAGTCCAACACAAACTCCACAAACTCAACATCCCCAAGTCCACGAAAACCACCCTTCAACGCCTCCTTCAATCCTTTCGCTCCCTTGGCCATGTCACACACTCCAGACTTCATCGTTCATTCACCACCATAAGGCCACATGGTGGTACTGCCACTTCTAATTACTACCATGTTCAATACAAGCACTGTGCAGCCATACACATAGATGAATTATTTGACAACAAGACTAATAATTCTGCAGTGTCCGTGCATGCCACCAACAAGACAAGTGCTCCAACACAAGTGCAAGGAGAAACAAGCAAAGGCAAAGAGATCAAAGGGAAAGAGAAAGAGGAGCATGGTATTTACAAGGGTAATAATTTGGTTGGTCAGTGTCGCAACCAGAGTGGCGGCGGTGGCGAGAGTAGTAGTAGTGGCTTGAACACTATAGATGATGCATGGAAGGTTGTGGTTGCCAAGTCTCCACAACTACATGTGGATCAAAAGGCAGAAGAATTCATAAGCAAGTTTCGTGAAGATATGAGGCTTCAGAAAGAGAGGTCAATGCTTGAATTCCAGGAGATGCTAGCACGCAGTACCTGAATTAATTTTTTTTATCTCAACCACTATATTCATTTTCTAATTGGGCATATAGAGTAGTAAAAGATTGATATATATATATATAGACACACACATATGGGGCATGGAAGTTTGATATATAATTTTTTTTCTCTCATTTCATTTTGGATTCTATTGAAATTAATTGAAACAAAGTGAGCACCTAATTGTTTTATATTTTTGTGTGTGAAGATGTAAAGGAAATTAGGCTTTTGCAATGAGAGGGATTTTTTTTCTTTTTTAAACATTATTTGTATTCATTCTTCTTGTGGTTGACAGGAAGTGTCTCATCGATTGTGCATATTTTTGTAATCTGACAATAATGAAGTGTGTAATCTATAGAATGTACGTATTTGGAAGTGAGTTTTTTTAAGCTTTATGTTTTCTGGTCAATATACTTGCTTTAATTATTTGGCCTTTTCTAAATCAGTTTGTTTTGTTTGCTCTTGTCCAAAGGTCCACATGCATCCATTTTCTCTTCATAGCTTCAATTATTTTCAGTGACTTTGTTAGGTAACTAATAGTGATTTGTTGGGGCATCATTAAACTAATTAATGAACCTAAAGACCAGCTCACATGTCAGGAAAGTATCCCAACTTTAATAATGGCACTCCCCTTAGTCATCGGTAAATGCCTATCTATATATATATATGGAGATTTTTCAACAGTAATTCAAAATGTTCCAGGTAGATTTTTAGTCTATTAGTAGTATATTAAAAGCTAATCAGGTTTGTATTTGTATGTTGTACGTATAAGATAAATTACAATTTTTTTCAATTTAAATACATGAGTATTTCTTCAATTTCTAAATTAGGAACACGGTATCAATCAATATAATAATACATAATGATTATTATCAATAAATTTTTCATAGCAATACGCTTTTTAAAAAAATAATATTTACAATAGTATTTTTTCATTTAATTTTCACTTGATAAATTTGAAAAACATATTTTAAATAATTTGCTACCAATCTATTTTTCATTGTTTCATATGTGATACATAATGCGACTAATATCTTTATTATTAATTCTAATTGTAATTTAAATTTCAAAGATAAATATTTATCTTGTGAGAATAGTAAAATTTGAGTAAAAATTAAATATGTTAATATCTAAATTATAGAGATAAGTATTTTCATAATTAGATGAGAGGAACATAATTAGCATATGTTATCTTTGGCAAAATAAACTCAAAAGTTAACTAAAAGCTTAAAAGTTACTTGAAATCTAAAAATTTACTCTATTAAATTAGAAGTGTTATTTAAAATTAGTTGTTAAAGTAGTTGAAAAATGTAAAATAATATAAAAATAATAAAATCATGATGTATAAAAAAGTAAAAGGGAAGGGAATAAATATACCGATGTAGAAAATATAAAAAGTTAAAAGTTAATATTAAAAAAATATTATTTAACTTAGGGTTTCAAAAAACTTAGAAATTACTAAAAAATTACTAAAAATATTACAAATTAATTAATTGAATTTTTTTAGCGAACGTAGCCTTTAATACATAAAATTTTTAGGTTTTAGAATTAAATATATTTTTTATCCTAAAAAAATAATTATATTTGATTTTACTTCTTAAACTTCTAAAAATTTATTCTGTATGCTCCGTGACTCCTTTAACATTTTTACTTACGAGACTAACAAAGTAACAATTGTCACATGGTGATGGTATGCACGTGGTCAACCATGTGAATGTCCCATGGCATCATAGGCTAATTTTATCTATTTTAAAAAATTCAAGGATGGAAACCACAATTTTAAAGAGTATAAGAACTAATATCAATTTTGACCAAATCTTCGAGAATTAAAAATACATTTTTACTTTATTTAATTATTATTATAATTAAAATTATTTAACTATTATATTAGTTAAATTACAAATTAATAATTATAAAAAAGAGCATTTAGGAGACGCAACATTCGTTCAATCTTCTAAAACGCTAGACCAACATGTATGAGAGAAATGTCCGTTGAATTGAAAGCAACAGGTGGATTGCTTGTGTTAACACTCAGCGGTTTTGTTTTTGTTTGCAAAAAATTAAATTTCCTAAATTGTTAGTGCCCATTTTACCTACCAACATTGAAGACTCTTAGATTTAGTGAATTGAATGTTGATATGGGTTTCAAATTTTGTATTAATTTTTGTTGTTTTAGATCTACATCCTTGCTGCTCTGGTTCCAGGTCTAGCATCCGTGACACTCAAGTGGGTGCTAATTATAGGATACTGGTTTGAACTCGGTTGTAGTTTTCTGAAAGTTTGCATGTTATTCCTTTTAATGAATCTTTGTCCATCTAGTTTACTTTGCTTAGCTTTTGATATTTCCTATTTTTACTTTTTGGTGTAACCTCTCTACTTGTTGTCATGTATTAAACCTTACGCTCTCCTTTGTCATGGTATAAGCAAAGATTTGAAGTCATGGCCACACCTTCTCTAAGTTGGTCTTGCTGAGATGAATGGAAACATTGACTGTCCTAAGTACTTCTTAGTTCATCCAATCATATTACTCTAGACCTATAAATATGGAGAAGTCATCACCTATTTTCGTCTTTTCCATAACTATGAGTTAATTTGAGGGACTGAATTGGAAAAAGAATTTAAAGAAAGGAACTTCATAAGAGAAGCTGTGAAATAAAAGTTAAAAATGCTAGAAGAACTTGAGGATTACTATGGGAAATTGACAAATATCTAAATAACAATTTGATTATTTGTTAACATTATTGAAAATGTATGACCTTAATGGAAAAAATTATTCCTACTTTTTCAATAGTGAAGAATTGAGATTGACCTAGATCTTGATAAAAATGTTTCTCGTGTTAGATCTCAACCAAAACGATGAAAGCTCTACAAAAACTTTCACAATCAACCTTTTCCACCTCCTAAGTTAACTATGATGGAAAATGGATGAAAGACGTAAAGAGAAGAAAAAAATTACACCTAAAAGTTAATGCTTAAATACAAATTTACAAATAAGTTATATAAGTTGACTGAAGTTAATGCTAAAATATAAAATTCCTAAGATGCATCATGAACAATAGATCATACATTGACCTAAAGCAAAATTATCTTGTTGTTACACCAAGAAATAGTATTCCTTGAGAGCCATTAGTCCTTGTGCTAAAGAATTTAATCCATATGAAATGTCAATAAATACAACCAACATCAATATGATGAGTAGAGAATTATTATACATTATCATTATGGTAAAATAGTTATTGGCTTGAGTGTTAATATCTTTTGGAGATACCTACTATTTATTTAAGGTGTCTCAATTATATAAAAAAAGTCTATTCTTTTTGAGATATCAATATGTTTAAAGAATAGTTATATGTGAACATCTCATTAATTTGTACATTTTATTAACATCACTCATTTCTCAATCACATCATATAACCTATTTTATATATATATATATATATATATATATATATTTGTGTCTTTTTTATTCTATCTAAGTTTCAATTAGCATATAAAATATTTAACCGATGAGATATAACTCAATTGATTAAACATAATACATAAATTATTATACATCTTTCAATACATATATTTCATTCTTAGTGTTCAGAAAAATATGAAATGTTACTTTTTCTTATATTAAAACTCACACTTCAATCAATATCAACCAAAATTTAGCCTAAATCATCAATCTCATCTTAAACGCTTCAAACACGTCTCCTCACTTTAATCTCTTATAATTTTTACAAAATTACATATCTCCTTTGAACTCATAGATGACGAAGATTAAATACTTCTGTTTTACTCATCTGGTACTTATTTCGGTAAATAATTGTGAGTGAATTGATACTCTTTTCATAAACACTTTCATACCTGATACCTCAGTGCCTATATCGTCTAATTTAATTGCTTTTGCAATTATCTATGCTCAAATGTCAATGGGTATATAATATGAAGAAAATATATAAAAGAAAAATTCATTTATGAGGTTATGAGATAGATTCTGAACTTTTGAAAAAGCTAAAAACGATGGTCCGCTGACACAATATATGTGGCTGATGATGCTTGATTGCACACTTGATACAAATTGTACCGTTGCGTGGACCCCACATCAGCGGATGCTCCGTGATCACTCAACCTCCTTCACGTCGTTAAGCATCTGGTAGAATATCCTTCCTCCGTTTCATATTTTTTATTTCATAAGTTTTACATGAAATTTATATTAGAGAGACTCATGTAATTTTTTTATCGTTATTTTTTAAAAGAATAAATTATACTTTTTCTGTATTTTTTTAAAATTGTATCTGATACTCTTTTTTTTTATATATTAGTTTTATCATCTATCTTATAAACGTCATTAAATAATATTAATTAATATATATTAAAAAGACGAAATTATCTGTTAGAGTAACTTATATTTGTATCTCTTATAATTTTTTTTTTCCAAATTGTACCGGATACCTTTTCCTCAATTCTGACTCTGACAGATGTGTTAAGGCTGTTGATGACACTGGCCTCGATGACGCCGGTGTCCAGTGAACCAGACCCAGCAATGATGGTAGCCGAAACTATAACGAAGGATAAGGAAGTTGTAGATATGGATATGGCGGTGGCGAGAGCTATGGTGGTGGTTACTCCGACGAGAATGGTGCACCGAACATCGTGTTGGTAGACGAGAACGACTGTGAGAAGTAAGATATGATGCTGTCATGAGAGAGGGAGGGAGAGGAGGAGAAGGAGGTGGTGGTGGTATGTGAAAATGAGTTATTGAAGAAGATAAAAGTATGTAAAACTAAATATGTGATTATGAAGATGAAGATGATGATATTTTAGATATAAATTTTCATTAAAAATTATATGACCAACATATGCTTATTTTATGTTAAATTATTAAAAAGTCTTGAGGGGAGAAGAAGTCTGAATGTAATACGAGCTAAATAATTAATGAATTTTTGGTATAGTGCAAAAAAAGAGTGGTAATATGTGCAATTAAAAAAAAATAAAAATACTATAGCAATTTACTCTTTTTTAAAACTTGTGAATTATATTTGTTTTGATTTGTTTGTTTAAGTTTTTAAAACTATTTTGTTAATTGAAAGGCACAATTAAAAGAGTTTACGTTAATTATATAATTTGAAAAATAAAAAAATTTCCTTTATCATATTTTAGAAGTTATTTTTTTTAATAATACATTGGCTTTTGAATAAGGCTACATCTACAATTCTTGGACTTTACAAAGTGACGAGTCTTGATTATCTAGAATATTAGGTTGGCTTTTACAATTTTAGAAGTTAAAAAAAATACTACTATAATTTTTATAAGAAACCTTCTTTTACAAAATTATAACATGAAATATTGGATTTTTTAAAAAAGTTTACACAAGATAAGCTTAGAAATGAGAAAAGAGGTAGAAATAAAACTGTTAAAATTGACTAAAAAACAATCGACTCATAGAAATCTTGATTATTTTCTTGATCTAACTCATTAAACCATAGGTTATAGGCTGGGGCATCTCGAATATGTTAGTTTTTATTCTATAAAAAAAGGAATTATCTCATTTCATTTATGATAATAATTGAAATACAATCAAGAATAATATAATGTGTATATGGACTAGTAAAGTTAGTGTGAGATAAAAGAAGGTTTCTACAATTAAAAAATATGGCCCCTGCCTCTCAAAAATCAGGTTTGGGCTCCAAAATTATACTATTTTACCGTCTAACTGAAGAATAACATGCCGGATAGGTTGGGTTAATACATGATTTCATTTATAAAAAAAAATAGTGAGGAAATTTACGGATATTGGCAATTTTATTTTCTATCATATTGATATCAGTTTTACTATTAGTCTATTAGTTTTAACTAATAAAAAAATACATTAGGAAGAGAAGAGAGTATTAAAAAAATTACATTAGTAGTACTAGTCTAAACTTTTTGCACCCGGTTTCCACTTCTCAACCCAGACGAGTGGTTTTTTGCACCTAAAAAGTTGCAACAAACAATTCTTACTCTCTTTTCCCCCCTTAAAACTATGCTACAGCTTTTTTGTAGGTTCCTTTTCTGTTTTGCCGTTAAAGTTAAACCTACTAAAGCGGCGTCGTTTCCTTCTGTCCTAGCGTGGCAACACTATCTCCACAGAAATAAATACCCAAGTCCACCCTTATTTCACAACCCACACTCACTCTTTCACTCTTGTTTGTCTCAAACCTCTTCGTTCCTTCGATTCATTCCATTTCTTCCAAAATGGCCAAAGATCCAGTTCGCGTACTCGTCACTGGAGCCGCAGGTATGGCTCTCATCGCCATAATCTCTTTCTCTATCGTTTTTAATTTCTCAGATTCATCAAGATCGCTTGATTTTATACCCTTTTGTGTTTTTAATCCGAGATCTGTTATCTGACCGTGTTTCTGGATTGGTTTGATGGTTTTGAATTCTGGGTCTGTGTCAAAATTATGTCTCTGGTTGTGTTTGAATCTTGATCTGCTTATGGTCCAGATCTGATGCTCTGATGAACGATGATGATGTTTTTATTTTTGTGTGTTGTGATTGGTTTTGATGTAGATTTGTTTGTAGGTGATTTGTTTTTTTGAACCTGGGTTTGTCTTGGGATTCGTATGTAATTGTTTAAGGCTGGTATTGTTATGATTATAGATAAAAGGCTTGTGTTTTATGTTGCATTAGGGAGTAATAGTTGAAACTAGTGTAGTTTTGGGTCTTTTCTTACCTTTTCTTATCATCCGATGACTCTTGTAATGTGTCTTCTCTGTGAATGAGTGTGGAAGGTTGACTTACTATTATGGGAAGGATGTAATCAGTTGTTTGTGTGATTATCACTGTTCTTTAAGAAACGTTGTTGCAATGATTCACTTTCATTTAACTGAAAATAAAAGACATGGCCAATTGCTTTTTTTTTTCCTTCTCCTTTATTCATATTGATCTATGTGTTGTTTTAAGTTTTTTATTTGGTTTCCTCATACTACGATGTCTTCTATTGACCGTGTTATTCTCACATCTGAGAAATGAGTTCTGTGGTGGAACTGAATATGGCCTACTTGTGAATGCATAAATTTGTTTCTTATCCTGTTTTGCTAATAAAATGTTTTTATCAATTGTAGGGCAAATTGGATATGCTCTTGTCCCTATGATTGCTAGGGGAGTGATGTTGGGTCCTGACCAGCCCGTGATCCTCCACATGCTTGACATTCCTCCAGCAGCAGAGTCATTGAACGGGGTTAAAATGGAATTGGTGGATGCTGCATTCCCTCTTCTTAAAGGTTTGACTTACCTTTGTTGAAGGGACTGTTGCATAAAGATCATGAATAACATTAGCAATCTTGATTTAACATAGGTTTGTTTTAGTGGCTTATATGATCCTCAAGATTATTAAATCCTAGGATATTATTTGTTTCAGGTGTTGTTGCTACAACTGATGTGGTTGAGGCATGCACTGGGGTCAATATTGCAGTGATGGTTGGTGGATTCCCAAGAAAAGAAGGTATGGAGAGGAAGGATGTAATGACTAAGAACGTCTCCATTTACAAGTCTCAGGCTTCTGCCCTTGAAAAGCATGCTGCTGCCAACTGCAAGGTAGCCCTCTTTCATCTGAATCTTCCGACCCTTCTTATTTGACTATAATTTCTGCAGTTTTTTATGTCAAGTTTTTTTTTTTCCTTTCTATTGTTGATATGCTTGGGTCGAATTGCTTGGGACATGTTGGTTTACTTTTACAATTGAAAACTATTTATTTGTTGGTTTATATGAGATGGTTCTAGACCAGTAAAATTCAAGTGAATATGCTGAAGTCCTTGTGTTTTCATCATGATGGAATCTTACTTTATTCATGAAATGTGTACTGTTTTCTTTTTTTGTTGAAAACATGTATTTCGGTTTCATGTGGTTGTTTTAGAATATTTTTAAGACTTTGCATTATCTTGCAGGTTCTTGTTGTTGCTAACCCAGCTAACACCAATGCATTGATCTTGAAAGAATTTGCTCCATCTATTCCCGAGAAAAACATTTCTTGTTTGACTAGATTGGACCACAATAGGGCACTGGGCCAAATTTCCGAGAGACTGAACATTCAGGTTTCTGATGTAAAGAATGTCATTATCTGGGGCAATCACTCATCAACCCAATATCCTGATGTTAACCATGCAACTGTTGGGGAGAAGCCCGTCCGCGAGCTTATAGCTGATGATGCCTGGTATGTGATGAAAACCGTGAATTATGACTTTGCAAATTATTATTATTATCATTATAATCTTGGGTTTATGAAAGCGTTGTTAATTTTCATTGTCAAGGTTGAATGGTGAATTCATTACTACTGTTCAACAACGTGGTGCTGCAATTATCAAAGCTAGAAAGCTTTCAAGTGCACTATCAGCTGCTAGTGCTGCTTGTGACCATATTAGAGATTGGGTTCTTGGAACTCCTCAGGTTAGTTTGGTTTTTGTTTGTTTTTTTAATTCAGGTTCTTTGCATCTCCAGCTCAGCTTTTTTTTTGCTCTCCATTGCTATTTTAGGGCACCTGGGTGTCAATGGGAGTATATTCTGATGGTTCCTACAATGTTCCAGCTGGACTGATCTATTCATTCCCTGTCACTTGTGCCAATGGGGAATGGACAATAGTTCAAGGTAAGTGTTTTGTCACTTAATGTTATATTGATAATGTGAACTGTTTTTTTTCTTGTATTCTTAATATTTTGTTTGTCCATATTATCATCATCTTTGGTGTCAACGTTTCCCTTGCTTAATTTGTCAGCATTTGTTTTTTCTTTTTTACATTTGGAAAAGGTTATATCAGGATTTTTTTTCCCTTGTGTGTGTATATATATATATAGAGAGAGAGAGAGAGAGAGAGTAGTTCTAACATAATTTCTCTAATTTTAACCCAGGACTTTCAATTTGATAAAAATGTTACTGGAACAAGATTTACTTCAATAATCTCTTTCTCGGTGTGATGCTTGCTAATGCAACTATAATTATTGGTGGAAAAACTTAGAAAATGGTTTTATAATAAAAATGTCTTTTTCCCCCTTACTCAAATGCTCCCTATATAGATCAAATACAAATGCTCCCTATATTGTTCTAAATTTGATCGATCATCAATGCATATGATCTGACAATTCCTTCTTTTTTCTTAACACAGGACTTCCAATTGATGAGTTCTCAAGGAAGAAGTTGGACTTGACTGCAGAAGAGCTTTCTGAGGAGAAGGCATTGGCTTACTCATGCCTAAATTAGACACCATTGCTTCTTCTTGGCTACTGTCCTTGTTAGTAGGTTCCTATGTTTTGCCTATAGAAGTGTAGCTTCAATTTTGAATAATGCTCCTTCTAAGATACCAAGGAACTATCACTCGAGAGAGTCTGTTTCTCATTGGAATTACTTGTATTTCAACATCTAATCCTTTTAGGAGGATAGGATATTTGAGCTTTACAGTTTTAGTTATGGAATTAGACCATGGGCCGCATATTGAATTTTGGATTAGTTCCTAATTTTATGTGCGTTAGTGCCCCGTTTTTATGGCTAGAACTTTTTGGTGTTTGTGGTGGCTGTACAAGATTTCTTGATGGTATGTGGGATGCACAAGCGTGCAAACTCATACGTAGAGAACTTGTGATTGAGTATTATGCAATGCTATTACGCAATAAGGTCATCAAGGATGCTTTTTAGCTCTAGCTTGCCCTCTCTCAAACTCACCTTCTTAGCAACATTTTCTCTAATAAACTATTGTCAATTGTCAACATATATTTTCGTTTGAAATTTATTAAGTCTTAGAAATATTAAAGTCTCATTCCTCATTAATGTTGTGTTTGATTTAGAGGATAGAAATGGAAGAAAAATATTTGAATTAAAGTAACTATAGAAAGTATAAGATTCACATAAAATCAATATTATTTCTCTCCTATTTCTCCCTCCCTCCCCTCAAAACAAATGCAGCCCAAGATTCATGCATATGACTTGTATATCTCCAGATATTTAACCATTAGCAAAAACAGGGTATACAGAATGTTAACATTTTTCATAGAATAATCATTAAAGGTGAGAGGAGTTACGAATAAAGTGGTTTGATATTCTAATACTCTTTTTTTATACTCTTAATTGGTGAAATTTGTCTCATTAAATATTTAGGTATCATTAGTGAGTCTCAAGAATTTCAATCAGTGAAAATTAATGTTATAAAGAATATTAATAAACGAGAATGATAGTGTGTGTTTAGAATTACTGTTAATTTGAAAGACCTGTCTGTCAGCAGCAGTTATATACAAACAAGTTTTACCAGGACAAGTGATCTTTATTTTTTGTTGAACTTTCGAGGTATTTTTTAGCCAATAGTCAAATGACCTCTTTGATAGTTATTTTTTCATACACAGATTTGAGATTGAACTATTTGATCACATCCTTAAAAAGATATCCTATCATTTATTGTATTTCAAATTCAATTTTTTCACTTTTTTTTTCTTTTTATCTTTTGGTTATATATCTTGTATATTTATTGTACAAGTGTCATTTCTCTTAATTAATTATATTTCTTGATATAAATTAGTCATTATTAAGTTTAATATGGGAACCGGAAAAAAGAAGCACATATTTGGTTTTCTCACTGTAGAGGAAGCATGCCCCACTTGATGCAACTAGACGTGCAGAGTGGCTTTTCTTTGGAATTACTTGTATTGCAATATGTGCTTAGTTTCTTAGGATACCCGTTTGGAGTTCATGTTAATCTCATGGTAATAAGGTACAAGGTTCTATATTAAACTAGACTGGGCCTAATTTTTATGCATGTTGATTCCATTATTTTGGGTTTAAATTTAAACTTTTTCGTGTGTTGGTGTTGATTGTACACGGATAATTTTAAAAACGATATAATTTTATACTTTTTTTAAACTATCTCTTATTGTCATGTCATATTATTTATCACAATTATAAATTTCTTCTTTTATACTTTATCTCTTTAAATGTAGACACCTCATTGTGTCTTCCCCAAACACTTTTGACTTTCCTAATGCAATATTTGTGAATGTGTTTTTTTTTATCAGTAACATTACTTATTGGTTTCTGTTAATGAGAAAATTCGAACCAACAATCTCTTTTGTTTTTCTCTGTTTATCACTAAGCCAACCTTATAGTTATAATTTCACATATGTGAAGGTGTAACAACACAAATGACGCGAGTTGTTTACTTGTTTATAGTGGGTATGACTAGTTTAATGAGGGGATCGATTATGTTAATGAGTACTCTTTCAACAGTGTTGATAGACGACGCTTTCAAAATTGGGCATGATTGGGCCTTGATTTTTGCAGAGGATGTATATGAGATATGTCATGGTGGTTGGTTGGTTGATAGTAGTTTGAGTTGGAGGACAATTATGAAGGTTTAAGCTAAAATAATATTATAAAATTGTTAAAAAAATTTAATTTTAATCTTTAAGGTTTTAATTTTAATTTTAATTATAAAAACATTGTTAAGATAAAAAAAAAGAGTTAAACACTACTTAATAATGATCATACATGATACATACATTCCTGTAAAAAATAAAATAAAATAATGATCATACATAAATGATCTCAAGCCAATTTATTATTCTTGAGTTCGTAATATAATATATTTTTCGGGTGAATGTAATATAATATTCGTCTTCATAAAAAAACAATATATTTTTTATTTAGTATTTGGAAAAAATAATAATTAGAAGAATATCATAAAATAATTTAATTTGAAATTATTCAATACCTGTACTTTGGTTGATCCATTTCAAGATAACGGGAAGCAGCCTTTTATCCCGTAAAATAATTAGAAGACACCCGAAATAATTATGACATGTATGTTATACAAATACGTTGTTTATGACGCTTCTAATTTGTAGAAAATTTTCATTATTTTTGGGGAGAAGGGAAAAACAAACTACACACGGGGAAAAGACACCCCACACCTATATCTATCTATTTATCTATATATATATATATATAATTCTTAATTTATAAAAATGTCCTTATAAATCAAATAATAAATGCTTATAAAATGTTTGACAACTTTTGAAATATTTAAAATACAATTTTTTTTAAAACTTATATATAAAGATTAGATTCATTCAACTTTTTTATTGAGTACTTTATGTTTTTCTCCTAAAGATTTTTATTAATAAAATTATTCAAATAGCTTTGATTAGCGCTAACTAAGAGGGCGGCTATGTGGTCGGATATTTTTCCTAACTTAACTTTAGTCTTTAAAACGTGAACAATTAGTTTTTTCTATTTATAATTATAACATTATTATTGTGAACAATTGTGTCATATATTGGGCCAACACTAATGTCACTCGAACAATATACATAAAAGAACCTACAGAGATTCCTGCATGGAAATTGTGTTTGTACTTTATGGACACATTTGTCACTTTTACTATCAGTCGTTTTAACGTCCCAAACAATTTTTGGGACGTAACTTCGTCAAATTCATTGAACTTATCTTTATGCATTAACATGGCAAATTTACTCAACATCATCAAAAGAAAAAAAAAAGTGCTTAACAACAACCAATATTAAAATGAGATTTTTGTATTGTAGTATAGAAGTATTGAAGTCACTTATATTAAATTGGACCTTCTCTTCGTCGCTTTTTCTCACAACAAACTTCGTATCCGGAGGTATTTATTGTTTTGCTCAAGAAGATACGTATACTTTATGGAGTACTTTCAAGGGGATTGTGTTAGGAAGCAAATAATTCTTCTACTTCTACTCCTAATAACTTACCATTAAAGTTGTGGATAAAGCTTCCGAGAATGTAAAATAAGATAAATATTTCTTCATTGATTATTGAAGGATAAGGCACAACACAATTTTATAACTTAATTGCTATTAATGATGACCCTACAAATATCATCATCTAAACTTAAGAAATTTAAAATAAAACACTAAATAATATTTAAAGATAAAAATACTATCATAAGTCTATTCAATATAATCTTTCAAGCGTTTAATCTTCTCCCTTTTTGGGCTTCCTTAAGCCTAGCCTATAAAATTTAGAGTGAGAAATATCCCAAAGGTGGTAAAACGGTATTAATTTTCTCTTTCTTTATAAAAGCTCTATTTGTGAGAGTCAAAAGTGATTGCGATTTTGACCTAACTAGAGAAAATTTTAGCACTGTTGAAGGTGTACGTATTGAAAACCATACCAAAAGCATTTGAAGCCCATAATTTTCTGTTGAATTGTGTGTCACGTTGCATGCCACAATTGAATTGGAAATCATATTCAACCAAGCACTATAAGTTATAAACTTGTGTGTTGCTTCGATGCTTTTGAATCTAAGCACGAGAAAAAGGTACAAGCTTAATTGTTAAGATTTAAAATGTTGAAAGAACTTGGTTGTGGAAAAAACTCAGACTTGAGGGTGTGCTTGATTTAATTGAGAGAAATAAAATAGATAAAAATAAAAGATAATTTAAAAAAGAGAAAAATAAAGTAGAAATAAAATGATATGTTGTGTTATTGTTTAAATTAAAAGAATAGGTGGCAAATAATATTCTTCATGTCCAAGTAAATCGATTTTTTTTCCTGAAAAATCGATTTTACTATAGAATAAAAACAAATCCTTGGTGGCATGGTGAAGAAGAAGGAAAAAGAAAATCCTAAAAATGAAACTTTTTTTAAAAAAATTGTGGTAATTGAAAACTGTGTAAATCAGGTGTTTTACACCATCAATTTTAGTTTTGTAATAATATTAGACGACTTTAGACAATGAGAATTAAAATTGTTTAAAAATTGTAACATGAACCTAAATGAGATGTATTTTGGTCTAGACCATAAATATCTTTTATTAGAGACATCTTTATTTGAATTAAATATGATTACTATAAAATTCTCTCTCTAGATAATTAATGCATATATGTAATCTAAACTCAAACTCAAGACCTTTGATTAAATGAAAATAATTTCATGACAATTAATCCATACACTTATTGATAAATTGGAGATTTTAATCTATAGAGACTAAAAACAAAAGTTGTTACAAGACAAAAATAGATATATTAAACCACTAAAGTTTCTCATCTAAACACAGCCTTATACTACTCGTGCATACACTGTCAGCTCATTATTTATTCAACACTTTAATCATAAAGTTTAATTTTTATATATTGTGATTTTTTTATATTATCAACTAGTAAAAAATCGTTGTTAATATAATTCTAAAATACTTACTATAAAATTCAATAAATTTATATTTCTAAGTTCCTAATAATTATTTTTGTTATTTTGACGGTCGTAATGATGTGACATTATTATTTAATTGACGATAAAAGCTTAAAATAAAAGTTTTAATATATCATAAACTTACAATGAAAAAATTTATTAAAAAGTCAAAATAAAATTTAATCATTTATTATAAACCTTAAACATATTTAAATTTATAATTTTTCATTTAATTATAAAAATCATGTTAATCAATAAACACAAATGTCTTTTCGAAGTGTTATTTTGCAATTTGAGGAGCAGAGAAAGGTACAGAGAATAAGGTCGAGTCGAGTGATTTCAACTTTCAAAGCACCCGTGGGTGACAAAATTTACTTTTCAAAGAAGCCAAAATAACTTGCAAGTTGCAGTTAGGTTACGAAGAAGGCCTTGGTGGACCGATTCAAATTTAATAATCCACTTGAGTGCAGTGATTCTCTCTGAGGATAAAACTAAACAAAACGGATAAGCATGCATAAAGAAAATAGTACTCCTAAGTCCTAAGCAATAAAACACGTGGAATGAAAAAATTGAATACTTCACTACATAATTAATTTATTGCTAATACAATTTGAACAACTCTAACCTAATGAAACATTTTTTAACAAAAAAAATGTTAAACGGACATGAAGTATTCCATAATATACATAAACAAAGTCAGTATTTTCCCTTTTGGTCCCTCAGCTGGCATATTTTGTGCCCTCTTTTTCTTATGCATATATTACGTCATAACCTAATCTTTTTTACCCTTTACAAATGTACCCTTAATTCCTTGTAACCGTTAGATTCAATTTTGTAAAATGCATGATTGTTATTATTTATTTTCTTAAAAAAATGTTTCGTATCTGCCAAATTTAATGATATAGCCTCAATGTGTTCATGAGAATTTCAGAACTCTGGCAATTCGATTGACTCTCCTGATTTGATGAATATGTCATACCAGAAATCCATGCCATCATCAAAGTTTGAATCATTATAACCAACACTTGGCTGTTGGAAGGTTTCCACTGAATTAAATTGGTATTGAGGGGGTGCTAATTCATTTGAAATTTTCCAAGAATTTGATGATTGCATCATGGTGGAGCTTTCATAATCCACTGTTTCTTCTGGCCAAAAGCTTTCATCAATTGGAGGCATTATTGTCTCCATAGACTCTCTGACTTCACTCTTGATCATGTTGTCTATGTTTTGAGTCCCTTCACTAAATGATGAAAAATCACTAGAAGTAGTGCATCCTGATGATGATGTAGGTTCTGATTGAGTAAGTGTGCTGGAATTGGAATCAGATCGTTTGATTCTTGGCTTGGAAACGCTTTTGTTGGTATCTGAATTCATTAACCTCTTTTTCAAGTGGGTGTGCCACACATTTTTTATTTCATTGTCAGTTCTTCCTGGTAATTTTGCTGCAATTGCTGACCACCTGAAAACAAGGATCAAGAGATCAATTTAATAATGCATGAGATATATATTTTCGCATCAGATTCTTGTTTACGTTTCTAGGTTAAAGTGATTGAGAAAACAACAAAGTTGGATTGTATTGATTATTACATAGACATTAAATCTCATGCACTCATTGGAATATTATATTATATATGTACATCTAGCATATGCTAGTTGCATCTGCTCTGAAATACTATGCTGTAATAATTAGTGCCTGCAAGGCAAATATAGTGAGAGAATCTTAATTGCTACCCCACCCACATGTTTCTAGTCTTTAATTAATACTAATATATCATAATTAAAATCGTTAATGAAAATATTATGTACTTCGTTAAGCAGATATGGTAAAAATATATATCATACTTTAAGGGTGTTGATAATCAATGTTTTAGGGAACCAATAAATAATTTTTTTACGAACATTAATTAAAAAGTGATAAAAGTCCATTAATGAATCAATCAATCCTAGACTTTCTAGCAGATTTAATGGCTTTTGCCTGGTATATTAATTAATATCAACACTAATGCCGCTTGACCCCACCACTTAAATCATGTTTACTTTCTAGAAAAATCAAGAAAAAGAAAAGAAACATGAAATTGAAATCAAAACCCAAATCCACATTCATTAACAATTTCAGACAAACTAATTAAAATGCTCATCTTATTCATGGTACTAAATTAGTACTAATATGCTTTTCGAACTTTCTATTATTAATCAAGACAAATAATGAATGCCATTAATCTGAAGAAGAAATCAACGAATATATACCTGTTCCCCAGCAACTCATGCATATTAATGATAATTTCCTCTTCTTCACTTGAGAAATTGCCTCTCTTGATATCAGGCCTTAGATAGTTAATCCACCTTAGTCTGCAGCTCTTTCCACACCTCAATAGCCCTAAGGAATGATACCAAAAGAACCCAGAATAAAATCAATAAACAAAACATCTCATGACTCTCCAAATCATCAAAAAAGTGAAATATATATGTCAATTACAAACTTTATTATATAAAAGGCTGAATGGAAATATATACTAATTATGATAAATTCAATGTGTTTCTTTCTTTGTAAATTGAGAAAGTTAAAGTACCTGCAAGCTTTGGGAGGGCACGCCAATTTCCATGGCCATGTTTTCCGATGTATGACATGAGGATTTGATCTTCCTCTGGGGTCCAAGGACCCTTTTTCAATCCCATCTTTTCACAACAAGGAGCTCTAACCATCTTCTTCAAAAATTGGTGTGATTAATAGAAGAAGAATATTGTATAAATGTTTTGATTTGGGTCTTACTCTTGTGTGTAGCTCTAGATAGTTATATAGCTCCGGCTTTGTTCAACTTTATGTCCCAATATATGGCTATTTATATCCTTGGATATTCCGCACGCCACTATGATGAGCAAGAATGGTCCAACACAAGACTTAATAAAACGTTTTCATATTCAAATCTTTTTAGGCTTTAGCAGCTTCCAGGAAATGGAGGAGCCCTTACTTTCTTTTTCTCTCTCCCTCTCTATAGAAAAATGATTTTTTTTAATAATTTTTCTATTTAAGTGAGACTAGGGAATGTACACATACCAAAAAAAAGTTACGAGACTAGGGAATTTGAAGATTTCATTATGTGTCATGTTTTGTCGTATTATGAGTTGAATATTATTCTAAACTCCGTCAAGGATAAGACACAGTGGGTTATAGGTCTATATGATTGATTATATGTGACCTTTTTTGCGTGGATTCATTTAATCCTTTATGTCAACTAAAAATCTAAAACGGTGACTACAGCTACGTAGTCACTCAATCACTCAAAATATACGGCTTTCAAATGTCTCAATTAATTGAGTTTTCTAATTATTACAAATGTATAATTTTAATTTGCTAGGCATATATATTATTGATTAAATGTGATTTTGGTTCATTATCTTCTGGCGTTGTTTTAAAATTTATTTTTAACCTATATTATTTCATATATACTTTCTTATGTCTCGAATGTAAGTAATAATAATAATAATTATATAATTGATTCCTTAATTTTGTTTAAAGATTTAATTTCATCATTCAATTACTAAAATATTTAATTTGGTTCCTCAATTATTTAAAATACTTCAATTAATTGATTCTTTAATCATTTAAAAGTTCAATTAGATAATTTAATTATTTAAAACATTACAATTAGGTTCTTTCTATAATAAAATAGGCTAAAATGCAATTTTTGTTCCCTTATTTTCTAAAATTTACTATTTTAGTCTCTATTTTTTAATTAAAATATTTGTCTTCTACCTGTAAAAAATATGCAAGTTTAGTCATTGTGGTCAATTTTAAAAGGTTGATATACGTATTTTGTAAACGTTGATTAATACGTGTCTATTTATTATTAAAATGATAATTTTTTAAAATTATTTAATTGCTAAGCATCACAAGTTATTAAAAAAATTAAAAAGTATATAGTCAAGTCTCAAATTGATAAAGGGGACTAAAGTTTAAGATTTTTTTAAAAGTGTTGGATGAAATATCTCAATTAAAAAATTGGGGGATGAAAATTGTGGATTTGAAAAAAAATAGGGGGACAAAATTTGCATTTTAGCCTAAAGTATATAAATTTTGATTGAATTTTTTTAATAATTAAAGGATCTAATTAAATTTTTTAATAATTTGGGGACCTTATTGAACTATTTCAAAAACAATTAAAAAACTTTATTGAATTTTTTAACAATTGAGAAACCCTATTGAATTTTTTAAAATAATTAGAGAATCTTATTGCATATTTTAATAATTGAGGGATCCAATAGAATTTTTATTTATAATTAAGAGATTAATTATATAATTAATTAAGCCTAAAAAATCACTGTCTTAATCTCAAATACAAGCAAATCTCAATTAATTTTACCTTATTTAATAAGCTCATTCATAAAACACTTTTCATTTAATTGGGGTTTTGTTTTCAATGTTTTTCTTTTATTCTTAATATCAAGTTGCAAGAAAGTATAATTTAGAAAAAAATTTATATTTTAAATAATAGAATTGGTATAATTAGATGATTCTAACTAACTTTCTTAATAAATATAAATTATTTTATTTTTTTCTTCTTATATTTAAGCGGGAGGGAATACATATTAAGAATAACGATATTGGCCTTAATAAAGAGAATAAAATCATTCAATTTGTGATACTTAGGAATTCAATTAGCTCAATTAAAACCTATAAGACTAAAATAGCAGGGACCCAATTGTCATAAGTAAAAATGCTCATCCGACCAGAACTTTCTCAATACATCGGACCGGTTTGTAACTCACCCCTTCTTTCTACAAAACTAAACAAGAAAGGAAATTTTTAACCATTTTTTTTCATCTTCTTTCCAATCAAACAACTTACAAATATCTCATTTTTACTCATTTTCTTTCCTTTTTCTCTTTCTTTCTTGTTATTTTCTTTCCAAAACTAAATATACAATTTTAAAACAACCTTAACATACTTTTCATGGTCAACATGTTAATTTCACTATTTTCTTAGTAAAAGCTATATCATCGACATAGTGAAAAAAAAAACTTGTTAATAATTGTTTGGCGTACAAGTAGTACAAATTGGTTGCACATAGATGCACTTGTTTTGGCAAAATCAATTTTTAAGTTTCGTGTCGGTTGAAATTTTTTTGTAATAAATTTGTTCCTATTAAATTATTTTTGTTACACAATCGACGTACAAGTAGTAAAAACTGTCTTTTTACAAATCACAGATAAATAGAAATATTTTTTCCCCCAAAAAATCCTACAGATTAAATAAACAGAGGAAACAAGTAAAAAAAATTAAGATCTAAATAATTTTTAAGAAGAGAAACACATCCTGACATTTTAAGTTATCTTAAAAAAATTTAGATGAAAAATTAATTTATTAAATTATAAATATTTAGTAAAATTAGTTGTGAAAAATATAAGATAAATGAACAATAGTAAAATCATGATTTATTTTAAAAAAATAAGTATGAAATTTGATAAATATATTAAAAATAAAAGAAAAAATATAAGAAGTTAAAAGTTAACATTTTAAAGCAAGTTACTTTAAATATTATTTAAAAAATACTAAAAACTATTAAAAAAATTATTTATCAAATAGTTAAATAAAATTTTCAAATAATAATAAAAATTAAAAACTAACTAAATATCTCCAACAACATAACTTAATTACATGAAAAGAAAAAAAGAGAGTGCCTTGGTCAGAATCAGTGGTTACATGTTTTACTTTATCCATGCATAAGACAGAAAGGACAGGCTTGCACTCTTAGATATTTAGCCAATTTTGAAATCACATCCTTTGATTTCATCTGCGAGCATATACAAGTGGCCTATTTGCAATTTGCAGTCTCTTTCAGACCAAATCTTATCCAAAGATGACAATTCAAGACAAACAAATAGACTACTCTTGAACATTTCTAAGTGAAAGATTGAAATGGTAAATGTTTGTTTGTAAATTTGCGCCGTTAGAGCGGGACTATGTATTTATTAGTATTGTTGTATGTCGACAATTTAGAATGGTATATCAACTTGTTGAACTATTAAACTCTGCTTCTATTACAATGTTTGTATAGTTTAAAATTAATTTGTAACCTTATTCAAAAATGTGATTGTGGAGAAACAAGCTATGATTATAATATTCGTTAAAGAAAACAAAGATGTGATTATGGAGAAATATAGGATTTCTTACTCTTATTCGGTTTAAAAAATGACTTTTTCCCACAAATTGTTATTCAATTAATCACAAAAAAGTGCAAAAAATAAAATAAAAGAGAGAATGCATTAGACAAAGAGACTTTGAAAGAATAATAGATTAAACAAGAATGGAATTGAATTTAATCTGTGCTGATATCCGTATCAACTTTGAAAACATTTTTTTATTCATGTAATTTTATAACTTTGAAAAATATATACACTCTCTTTCTATATATAAAACTCAATTATCTAATTCACCAATATTAAAAAAATGTGATTAATTTAATTTATAATAATAAATTTATCTTAACTTTATAACTTTTTTCAAGATTATCATTATCATTAATACTCTTTACTCTTCTAATTGTTAGTCAATACATTATTTTTCTTCTTTTAATGAAGAATATTTTTAATCTATTAATTTGATAACTTTTTAGAACAAATAAGTGTAAGAATATATTAATATAAATTTAATGTCAATTTTTTATTTACTAGATTTGAACCTGAGAGAAATAATTAAATTCCATAGTACATTGAATGAACCAATGTTGGTTGCAAAGATAAGATAATTAATGGCTTGTATGTATGGATGACAGAAAAATCTATTTAAATAACAACAATCATCGAAATTAAATTATTCAATTATGTACAATCAAAATCAGGCAGCCATATATATAAGGCATAGTTCTTATAACGCGAAAGAGATTATCATAGCATATTGTCTATATATTAATGTTATGTATCGTTACCTTCGGTCAATTCTCACTATAAAATATGTTTGTCATGGTGCATGCATGCATGCATGCATGATATAAACCTGTAAATCATGAGAAGTGCTCCTCTCAAACAATTAATTGATAGAAAAAAAAGAGTGATATAAGATGCATGCATATGAATGATAACGATATGAAAATTAATGTTAGAATATGTTATACGTATATATAGCATCATTCTTAAATTGCACGTTGAAAACTTCGTTTCTGATGATAAAAAAATGCACAATTTAAACAATTATTGATATATAATTTGTTTGAACATAAAAAATTATGCAAGTTTTGAACATGACGTGATTTTGTCTCAAGGGCATATACATCCATCCACAGAAGAAGACCGCAGCTGCCAAGGCAAGGCAGGCGTAATAATTATATAATATTTTCTTATAAGTTAGCATCTTCATTGTATCGGGAGAACTTAGGCTATACAAATTCAGCTGATGTTATTTGATCGTTATTCTTTTTATATGATTTATATATAGCAAAAATAATAAGAACGTTAATTTACACATTTTTCTTTCTTTCTTTTTATGCTATAAAGGGAAATTTTCTTTCTTGCTTTCACACAAAAAATATGTTATTGATGAAGTCTAATTCAGTTAATGGAACAAAATGTATGAATTATAATAAATGTATCAATACTTGTTTTTGATTCCCAAGGATAATATATATATTATAATAAAATGTATGGATATAATATACTCGGCGCATATTCTGTATATAAAGATCTAGAAGTCTTAAGTTTTTTTTTGAAACGTAGAAATTTTAAGTTGCAGGGATAGTATATCTGTATAAATTTGTAAGGTTAATAATATAATATGCTATCGTGCTGTATATAATTAGAACTATAAATATAATATTTTTTAATACTATCAAAATTTTCTGTTTGTATATTTGTGAGTTGTAACCTAACAACAATTGAAATATTTATCTCCTATATGATTTTGCGTTAAATTTTTTATGATATTCATAGCAAGAAAAAGCTCTTTCAATGCTTAATTATATAATTAGTTTCTTAATTATATTTTAAGTTTCAATTTGATCCATCAATTATAAAAAGGTTAAATTTTGTTTCTCATTTATTTAAAATGAAACAATGATACATTTTTCGTTAGATCCATTAATTATATGACAAAATTCAGTACATTTTACATCGATTGTTGACATACCTGATGTAAAACATTATTATTTTTTAAATTGGTTGTTTGACAATTGATATAAAAAATACTGATTTTAGTCAAATTATTAATGTATAATTTTTTTTAAACAATTGAGAGACTAAATTAAACTTTTTAATAATTGAGAGACCAAATTGAACCTTAAAATATAATTAAGAGATCAATTAATTGTATAATTAAGCCTAAAAATATTGAACAACTAAAGTGAAGTATGGACCATTTAATTTTGGAATTGTCTTTTTTGAATGTTTTCTAATTTTTGTATGCATGTGATCTAATTATTATATTCATTATTTATTACATTTGAAGATATATCTAAATAGTATTGCTGAAATGTTATACATATTATGTAACAATTAATTTGAAAATTTTGTAACTAAAATATACAATAGTAACAAAAACAAATTCATAAACAACTTAGAATATGTTTGAAAATCCGTTTTCAATGAAGCATTGAACGAATCTTTTCTATATTTCAATGCAAAAACGTAAAATAAAGAGAAGGGTTTAGTGGTGTTAAATTCAACCATTTTTAGTTATAGTTTGTTAACACATTTATATTAAAAAATAAGTGTATATATTAATAAATACGTTAATAAATCTCACTAGTATTTACTAACACACATACTTATTTTTTAGTATTGATGTGTTAATAAAATATATCATTAGTATATTTTAAGATAACTTTTAATTATAACTTGCTAATATATACTAAAAAAAATAAATGTGTGTACATTAGTAAATCTTTATATGATGATGATGATAATAAAATGTATGAAAATTAATGCGCGTGATAAAGCTTCCTACAGCAATATCATGTGCAAATTGATTGCGGTAAAACTAATACAAAGTCCAATTTAGCTTTTCTTCAATAAAAAAAGTCATTGAAAAGAAAAAAAAGGAAACATTATCAAATAACTTTGTTGGTGATGTAGGAAGGAAATTAGGTCTTGACGCAATAAAGTTCAAGTCAATAACTAGTGATTAGGAGATGATAGATTCGATTCGAGTAATCAAATATGCCTTTTTGATGACAATAGGCCTATAGTAGATCGATCTAACCTTTTCCTAATTAAATTTCGTCATACTTAAGAGTAGAAATGAGGCCTACAGTCTAACTTATTTAAGATTTAATTTAATATTATTCAATATAAAGGTTAATTAGATTCAGATTTTTTTTATAAATAAAATAGTTTTTTTAGGGTAAATAAAAAAAATAAAAAAATTATGCATTGATCGGCAGTGTAAAAAGTTTTATATCGTTATTCATTGATAATTCATCATATATGATAAATTTATTAATTTTTATGATAATTATTTTAAAGTCATATTAATAATGATTTATAATTAGATGATATTGTTAATGCATTATCATTAAACTTATAAGAAAATAGATAAATGAGTTAGATTGTGAATTTTTTTTCAAGTGTATTTTAATTTATAAATTAGCGTGGACTATTACTGTATATTCTATTTGCATTTAAAGATAATTATAATTTTAAAAATGTTAAAAATTATTTTCTCTTAAATTTTATTCAAAATTAAAGTGTCTATTTGTTCAGTATTTGTCTCAATGTGAAACATTTAGAAGAAAAGAAAATTTTAGGCGTGCCAACTTATTTTCCTTAGAAAGAATCTCATAGCAATTAACAGGTTTTAGAAAGATGAATGGCTTTGTCAAAAAAAAAAAAGATGAATGGAGTTTTAATATCCCTATATATATATTATGCACGTTTCTTTTATGTTAAATTTGTTCTTATAATAATCCAAATGCAAAATTAAGAATATTGCTCTTTAAAAATTTATTTTCTAGTGCAAAAGAAAAAAGAGGATTGAATCAATTTTGTCCATCTTTTCCCATATTTGAAAACAATACTCAAAATAGCTTTCATTCAACAACAAAAAAAAGCTGTTCTTTGAAACAATTAATCTTTTGTCGTTAGGTTTTATTGATTTGGATGTACGTGCATGTCGGGGTGCTCATAAAAATACTGTATTTTAAGAATTCTTTAGACGACGACCACTTGTGATTTAAAAAAATAAATTTCCAAAAAACATGCGATTAAAATAAATGCTAGCACGTGCGTCTTTTTTACTTTTTTAATTTGTCTGATTGAGATTTTTGACTTTGCCAACAATAACAAAACCTGAAGCTATATGGGCAAGGCACCTAAGTATATTTAAAATGCTAAGATATAAATAAGCCTTCACAAAAAAAATCTAATAAACTAAAACATCGCACTTCATTGTCTATGAAAAAAATAATATAATAATACTGTAATTAATAAGGTCTTGTAGCAGTGAAAGACTATGATGTGCCATTGTTAATTTGTTTGTCATTTTGGACGTGCATGCATGTGTGTTTTTGTCACTTTTATATGTGCATGCATGCATGTAAATTTCTTGTGAACATGCAAGAGTAACTGACTTTGGTCATACAATGAATGATTCCATGAAGCCAGAGTTGTATCCAACACCTTTTTTTTTTTTATTTTATTTTATATATTTTCCAATTGAATATTATTGCTATGTTAATTGTGACTGCCAGTGTCACGGTCAACTTCTTCGTTGGCGGTGTGGGTCAGTCTTTTCAACAAATATACGCGAATTGCTATATTATTGTGATGTGTAATTTGCACTATTTATTTATTTTTTGCTTATGTCCCACCTTGCCTTTAAATGCCAACTAGTTTATAATGCATTCAAAATTTCAAATAATGCAGCCGAATTTACAAGGCTGAACCAGCAGGGAAAACCTGCATGTCAATAGCAAAACCAGGGAACAAGCTAGCTAGACATTAATTAATTTAGGGTTGTTTTAGGTGGTTACAAGTTTTGGTTTTTAAATGTATTTTTTAAAATAAAATGAATTTAGAAAAAATGGAACTGAAATCATTTTTAACTTAATTTTTTTTTAAAAAAATTATATTTGTTTTTAAAATCAATACAAAAGAATGTGAGATTCCTTTGTAATTTTAAAAAGCACATTTTTTTCTATATTAGAACGCGTTCCACGAATTAGTGAGCTCCTTTGAAAAGAATGTCAAACTACTCGTAATTTTCAAGGTATTAAACTCTAATGTTTATTGTATATAAAATCTCGTGTAAGTAATACTGAACAAAAGTTTAACGGTGTTAGTTTTGAGGGATTCAGTTATAAAATTTTAAGATTTAAAGGATTTAGTTTAGATTTTTAAATTACAGGGATTTGATTAAAATCTTGATGGAACTATGAGGAATAGATTAATTTAATCTAATTAAAATTAATGATGCATTTTACAAAACATAATCAGAACAAATTAATCAATTACATCATACATGGCAACATGAAAAATCATACTAATATAGTTACTAGAAACAGCCCAAGTGGAATTTGTTTGACGTATTAGCATGTAGTTAAGTATACAAGATGAAAATGGTGCCCTTCATGATGTTGAAAGCTCAGTTGAAACTGGAAAAGACGAATTAACATACAAAGAATAATCTGCAAATAGAAACTGCAGTCTTAATATTTTCAGCAGCAAGTGCAAACTCTAGAAAGAGCAAAACGGCTGATACAATTTTAGAGTGAGTTGTTTTCTATAAATTTATCTCAAAATATAAACAGATGCATAGGCTTGTTGTTGTATTATCAACTTTCTTCCCTTTCATTTGATTTAACCTTTATCAGGTTTCCCATTTCAGACATTTATCCGTCCATCCTTAAGTATTTTTTTAATGCTTCTTAGTACAAATAGTCTCTCCAATTTGAATTTTTCTTCTTCAAATGATTTATAGGAGAACTGAGTAGGAAGTTCTTGCTGGTATAAGTAATGATTTAGAGATTCTAAATGATAGGTAAAATGTTCTCGTTAAGGACAAATGCTATGTAGTAGTAACAGTGAATTTAAAGTTTGGATGTCATACCCTAGATATTAGTTTAGTTTCCAAATAATCTAAATCACATAAACTAATTAATTTTGGATTTTTATCCTGAGTTGGAGATTAATTGTTTGTGTTTACGTTCGAGAAAATAAAAATAAAGGCATGTATGACAAAAGTGATTTGGATTATGAGTTTGCATATACCGATTTTTTCCTTATTCCTATTTTCAATAAAAACTCTCAATTATCAATTAATTGTTTAATACCTTTTATTTTAATTATCAACTTATGGTCAAGGTCTAAGAATGCTCCACTCAATATTTCTTGGCCCACTATTGGCCAAACCACCTAAGCACTATGCCTAATGTGTGTAGGATCACTTAACCATGTCTCATAATTGGAAAAACGAGCATCATGAAAATACATGTCACTCAGCCAAAGAACGATGATAGAGAGTTGGCCGAAATGGACACTAAAAACTTTTTGAGAAATCTTCTCTAAATCATTAGTATGGCTATCAAAATCATGAACGTGAACATGTAGGTTCCAGATCTAAGTAGTAGTATCAGGTCCCTTAGTTATTGTTCTTGAGAAATGATCTGGTTTTGTCCATTCCTCGAAAAAAGTTTTTACGGTTATACAAAATTAGCATGATTGTGGTAATTTGATTGGGTTCAAAAATTAAAAGATTTTTAGTTCTTTTCCACATAAAATCTCTTGAGCACCTCTCTTTCACAAACTTATTCCTAATTGTGAGTTTTGCCTGATAAAATATATCAAAATGCATGAATATAACATGAAAACTTACATTGAAATACAATCAAAACTAAACAAAGTTTTCTTGTCAATGCTGGCTGCAGAGGCAACAAATGTCTCTTGAAGGGACTATGTGATAGATGTTCTTGAGAAATGGAAGCAGCACAAGAGGAAACTTGACTTTGGTAATACTATGGCGCAAGTAATTCACAAATTTATTGCAAGCGCTTACTGATATGTAGTACTAAGACAACATACAAATATGCAAGATCGCAATTCCCAGAAACACACTTTCAAAAGTTTTTTTAAAACAAATGATTTTTTGACTTCAGGCTGGCCATCAAATAGAATTATTTCCTATTACTTTACTATTACAGTTGATTGTCCATTATCCTTCTCTGCACTGACACCTACAAGAATTTGGAAAATGGTATCTGCAGCAAGTAAAGCCCTTCTAAATTTACTCTACCTCACTAATCTTCTGGAAGGGCTTTGGACTCTGACAACTAGTAGATGGTGCACAAGTACAACCTTCATGTGTTAAGTGCTCATATGCATCATGTCCTTTGATTACCCTGAATAGGACATTTTCACCTAATAAGAAAAAGTGGAAACTGTTGAATAGATGAGTTTGAATGCATCAACTAAGTCTTACAATAAATCTTTATTCTAGATCATATCACATGGTCTACTTTTACAGCCAACCTTGAAAAATATGAACAAATAAATCAACATCTTTAGGAGTGAGATTTACTTTTACATAGGTACCGCTGATTCTCTCATCTACTAGCAACAAAGGAGAAATAGAGGACATGTTTGTTTGGTTAATGCTTTCATCTGAGGTATGTTTGTGTTTGGAATAGGGAAATCCTAGAAAAACAAACAATAGACTAGTGCAGAAAATTATACTAGTATATGTTGAATTATTTTACATATATAGTCCTCATCTATCATCATATTTAATCATATAGTTATCTGAATGCATAAAAAAGAAACAAATATAGTACTTCCAAAATCAAGACATAGAAGGGAATAATCATGACACAGAAGTATCTTTCCACTTCTGAAACCAATTATTAGATTTTCCTATTCGTTTGTAGCGTGTTGTTGAGGAAGTCAAGGTTGTGCAACACTTGTCTTGCCTGGGCATTTTTACAATAATTTAGAATTGGACATGAAGACATATTAACAATACAATGTAATGTTTGGATCAATATTCACAAGAATGCCAGGGCCAAGGAAAAGTTTCATAGCTCAAGCAATTCTGTATGAATAAAAGAGAAAAAAAGGAAAATAGTTTAAGAATTCTGCATTTCAATAATTGGTAAAGAAGGTTGTTGTGACATGTGAGAGGGAAGTTGGAGAATGAGTGATGCTTTGCTTAACTATCAAGATACTGAGAGGAATCCTTTGTATAGAGGCTTCTTGGCAAGAAAAATCATTGAGGTTGCTTGAATATCATGTAGGGTGCCACGTGGTCAAGTAGGTTTGGGACTAGAGACCCACCTTTTAATATTTATTTATAATTTATTTTAAAATAAATTAAAAGCAATTAATTATATAATTTTTAATGATAAAAATTAATTCAAAAATAATTTTTTAATAATTAAAATATGACTAAAATATGTTTCCACGATACAATATAAAAAACAATGTAATTCTCTATCATGCATGATATAATATAAAAAACAAAACACTTATTTATTGGGCACGATACAATATATAATTTTTTTTCAATTCACTTGATCTTGGAGTGTTCTTTTACAACAACAATCTTGTCATGTTGGAGATCAAGCCCCTCCCTCCAATAGCATATCTTAATAAGATCAGTTCTTGCATTTAAGATCAAGGTGTAAGAACACCTATTGGAAGTGCTCTTTAAAAGCCTAAGGTTGAAGTGGCCTCTAGAATAAAGGTTATGACGAAGGAAAGACCTTTTTTCTTTACTACTTCCTTGCAAAATTTGAGATAACACTGTTATAAGACCAAAACTCAGTTTTAAAATATATGTTCACTTTAATTAATGTTTTGTGGGAATTTCTTAAAAAAATTGTATACCAAAGATGGGAATGTAACATTTTTAACTAACTAAAAAAATAACTACTTACCCCGTTGTTCGGATGCTCCATGCTATGCGTAGGTAAGGGAGAGGGATATTGTACACAATCTTATCTTCAAATATGCAAAGAGACTATTTCCGGATTCAAATTCATGACCAATAAGTCACCAAGACACAACTTTAGCGTTGTGTCAGAGTTCGTCCTCAATGTAACGTTTTAACAAGAAACTAAAAAAATTTCACCCTCAAATGCCACTTTTAGAGAAAGATTCATTATAAAACACAGTAAGAAAATACCTCCGATGATGTGAAGCAGAACACGGTTCCATTTGTTTAAGAAAAGACTCCTGCACCTCTACATGGTAATCAAAGATTTGTGCCCCCATTGTAACCTGAATTTTAAACCTTGTTAGATTTTTGGCTTTGCTATTTAGGAAGTCGGAACATCTTTGGTCGTACACCACACACACTGATACATGATCTGATTCTGATGATGATTCTAACACCATTGAGTCTTCCCAAAATTGATCCATGTACATGCTGACACTGTCCCTTTTACCTTCACCCCCACATTCACTTATAATGATGTTAAATTCATGGCCTGTAAATTTGTATACGTTGATTTGCACGTTCAACCCACTAGCCACTAGAGAATTATTTGAGTCTTGCTTTCACTTATATGGTGCTCAACCTTCTCATTCCTACCTAATGTGAAATTTCCCCTCATACTTGTACTCTAACAAGAATGTTCGTCCAGGCTGCAGCAGTACAACAAAAGAACCCGTCTCCTGTTTTCCTTTAATTGTTCAACAGCCCTTGAAAGAAACAATACAGTCTTCAATGTTTCGCTGTGACTGACATTTAGAGTTTCAAGGGACCGGGGAAGCTCTGGTATAGTTTGAAGTGAAGTGCAGTTGTTGACATTTAAAGTTTCAAGGGACCAAAGAAGCTCTGGTAGAATTTGAAGTGACATGCAGTTACTGACATTTAGAGTTACAAGGAATCAGGGAAGCTCTTGTAGAGATTGAAGCTTGCTGCAATAGCTCACCTCTAGATGTAGCAGTTGTGTAAGATTGTTGAAGGATGAAGGTAAATTCTCAATGAAACTTCTTTTAGACGCAGTGATTTAAGCTTGCGTTGATGTCCAAATGATGAGGAAGTGTTTTGACCTCCATACGCGGTACTTTTAGTTCTTTCATATTCTCTGATATCAATGAGAATTGCGTCAGATTCAGGCACATATCAAGGGAAAGGGATGCGCAATTCACAAGGTCCAATTTCTGAAGTTTGTTGAGAGAGAAAATAGATGGAAGCACACTAGCATTTTGATAAATCTGGCGGCTCCTCTAAGTTATTAGAGCCACTGATAAGTAACTTGTATTGACTTTGGCATAACGACTGGATGGAAATTTTTACAAGTCATAGTTTATGGCTTTTGAATATGAATGTACTGAATTAATTAGTTTCTTCTCATAGTTTTTCTTGGTTGGCGGCAGAGAATTTGGAGTAACCTAATCATATGTATAGATAGTACTCCTTATAAACTGTTTATGTGGTATTTGAACTGTTGTCAGGAAAAAAAAGTTATGTGAAAATATCAAATACGGCATTTTACACAAACAGTATTTGAACTGCTCATAAACTATACCAAACCAATGATTTAATTTATTGAAATTAAAAACCAAGACTAGTCTTCTCTTCATACTATTCATATAAAATTAAACACAAAATCTTATATCAACCCTAGGTATAATTAGTATCTGTACCAGTAACTTATTATATTCAAAGATGTCTAAAGTCTAAAATAATTTTTTACCTGTTCCAATTTACCTACAAAGTCCAACAAATCATTTTCAATTCACATATCTTCCACATACAAAGTCCAGTATTCACATATCTTCCAATTTACCTGTTCCAATTTACCTACAAAGTCCAACAAATCATTTTCAGAAGATATTTGCTTTTGAAATGTCATTGTGTTGCAATGAGATGACAAGTAGATGTACTGTTTTTTTTTTTTTTTACAGAAACAAGTAGACGTACTTCTTTTAATCTCACGTGCATTTACAAGTACATGAATAGTTAATGTTTTTTCTACATTTGTGGGGGAGGTTGTACAAGATAACGTAACCTATTACTTTTCAGGAAATGTTGGAAGACACACAGGACACAACATTTCTTGTTTTTCTCCTTGATCTCTATTGCACTAAGTTTGTCTCTGTAAAGTAAAAATTCCATACCATCTTATAAAAAGGAAGAATTGTGTCAGGTAAACATTTGTTTATTTATTTTGTTTTAGTATGTTTGGTAGAAAGGAAATCCATTGTGACATTTAGCACTTCCTCATGAAATTAGTTCTTGGGAGGAAAAAATGTGCTAGTTATAGGCATGACCGCATGAAGCATGCATCAATATACTTGTGGCCCTCATTTTTATTATTATTATTTACTTACACCCCATTTGATTAGCAATGACTTTGCTGTTAGTGTCGTGGATCACAGGGCAAGATTTTGACGTGCTTCATAACTTTCTCTTCCTGTTGCTTTTACTTATTGATTATTTTCAACTAATTTAATTAATTAGGTCACTTTCTAAACATGACTTTTTGTGTTGATTTTTCTTTCTCCGGTGAGCTTCATTCTTGAAAGGAAAGGCACTGTTATAGCATACCAAGAAATTCCCATTGTCTAGGTTTTGAAGTTGTGCATGTTTTGCTGTTCCCTTTTCAGGCATGATTTCGAAGGTAAATAGTGATGCACTGATGCCTAAACCAGCAATGGCATTGCATTCCCTGCATATATATCCATTTGTTAGTTGAGCTGTAAGCATGATATGACCTTGTTGCTATCAGTGAAATACTAATAAGAGATAAGGATTATCAATTTGTTTTATTTTTTGTTAAAATACAATTTTTGGTTTCTCATTAATTTTAAATTTTAGTTTGAGTTTAAAAAAATCATTTTGGTCTCTCTTAAAGTGTCTTTACGACTAAACTAGTCATTTTGCCAATTTCTTACACTAATATTATTAATTTTGACTAACGTGACAAATGCTCATGTAATGTAACATCTTTTACACTTTGTCATGTGTTATCAAATTAAGTAAATTAGTATAGCAAATGGATAGAAGGACCAACTTGGTCTAATAAAGAGACTTTAAAGGACTAAACCAAAACTGTATTTTTTTTTTAGTTTAAGGTCAGCAATTTTGATGGTTGTTATAGTGTTAGATTGGCATCTTACACTAATATTCACAGGTTTGTTGGGTATAGGATAGTAGGGATGGCGTGTCAGCATAGCTGGGATGTCCACCCCCATTGTGATGCCTTCCTAAGCCTGCCCCTTTTGGTGAAAAAAAAAAAACTGTATGAGCATTAATCATAAATTGGAAATAACCAATTTACCCTCCGCATGCTCCATTACTTATTTCACTAAACCCTGTTCTAAGCTATTCTCAAAATTTGTTTTGGTGTTGACTTTTGGTAATACCAAATTAACATCCCTTGTGTGCATTGTGACTTCATTGGCGTTTGAAAGATTATTATTCTGTTTTTCAAACAGCTTTATTATGAGTGAAGAGTTGGAGGAGAAGAAGTTGAACTAGAGAAAAAAAAATATAAGATGGGAAGCAAAACACACTGTTGTGAGATTTATGGAAAACTGGTTCTCTTTTGAGTTTTGACTATATATTTTCCTTCCTCTTGTATCACTTTTCCTTATAACTGATGCTAAAAAACTAGCAAATATAGGCCATCAAAATAAAAATAAAACAGCAAATTCAGTTGATATCCTCCCGAATTGCGAAGGTTTAAGAAGCCAACAAAAGTGAAACGTATTGTTTCAGTAAGTGGAAGTGAAAAACAAAAGTTTAAAAAATAAAAGAAAATTAAGGAACCAAAACCTACCCTTTTTTATTTATAGCTCTTTTTTTTCTGAAAAGAATTATTATTGATGAATTATAAGTAATTTGGCAAGAGGAATATATTTCTTTCAATTTAAAAATAGAGAAAAAAATTAAAACCTAGGAGACTATAATCACACTCAATATAAATTAGGGAAATCAAAATTAAAGGAGATTATTCAAGTTTACAATAATTCACATGTTCAATCAATCAAATAATCTAGACTCTATTAATGTACTAAACATTAGTTAAACCTTTTTTTTTCTCTTCAGCTATTAAATAAATCTTTTTTTCCTATTCTTTTACCTCAGTTAACGTAGGAAATTACATGTGTGATGTCCCACACATGATCTACACACTTGACTTTGGTGGGATCCTCACCTTACATTTCCCTGGAAAAGACAATTTCACGATTCAATAACTTCCGACTTTAATGCCAACTACATTAAAATGTACATTACTAGCTAAGCCTAATTTAGTAATTTACACTAAATTCAATTTGATTTGTTCTTTGTTTGACTCTTCTACAGCTAAACTTCAAGATGTGTTGGTTAACACTGAACATCTAGCTCATGTGTATTTGATACTTTCCCTCATGCAATTTGAAGTGGGCTTGTGGCTGAAATTGAAGAGTTTCTATCAGTTAGTCATCTTTTTTTGTCGCTAAGGATTTGTTCAAGCTCTAGTTGTTTGTGAATATTTATATGTATATAGTCTTTGTTTTGTTGTTTATGTTTTTGAGGTGAACCGTGCTATGCAGCAGAACCTTCTTGTTGATCTTTAGTCAAATTTGGTTAATATTTGGAGATTTCCCATTTACATGTTTTTATTCATTGGTGGGGTTTGGAGTTTAGATTGATGAGTGTCTGAGGGATGTAGGAAAAGGTTTCTATGAGTTGGATTTAGGTTGCATGACCGAGAAAACAAAGAGGCAAAGAATTTGGAATTGGAGATTTAGATAAGATAATCTACCAGTTGGTCTCATATCTAAGGAGTTAAGTCCTTTTTGACAGTGATTTGAGGCTATAAATAGCTGTGTTATTGACAAAATTCCAGATCCAAGTTTTCTTATTCAACTCAATAAGAAAACTATATAGTTTTAAAGGGGAGCACTGTATTTGTTTGTGTAAAAAAGGAAACTTGAGGAGAAGTACTTATAGTTTGTTGGAGGATAAGGCTTTGGCTATGGCGTGAGAAATCTGAAGTATTCTATATGGGTATGAACAAGACTATAGTTTGGTTTAGGAGGGACCTTAGAATTGAGGACAATCCTGCATTAGCTGCTGCTGCCAAGGATGGTTCTGTGTTCCCTGTCTATATTTGGTGCCCCAAAGAGGAAGGACAGTTTTATCCGGGTCGAGTGTCGAGGTGGTGGCTGAAGCAGTCTCTTGCTCACTTGGATAAGTCACTGAAATCACTTGGAGCTGAACTACTGCTGATCAAAACTGACAGTACTCTTGAGGCTCTTTTGGAATGTGTAAATACAATTCAAGCAACAAAAGTAGTGTTTAACCATCTCTATGGTAAGTGTTTTTCTCCAAATAAGATAGATTTTTATGGAATTAACTATCTTTGTTAAACGTTCTAGCAATGTTTGTAATGTTCCTAGTATTATTTATTTTGGTGCTATTACAAAATTTGAAACTCAAAAAGTGGAGGAACCAAGTAGGTTTCTATTAAAAATTAGATTGAGCTTAGAACTTGACAAGATGGAATTTTTTTTACTATTTGCTTTGTCTTCTCTCTCTCTCTCTCTCTCTCTCTCTATATATATATATATATATATATATATATATTAAAGGACTGCCTAGTGCACTAGGCTCCCGTCACTGGGGGGTCTTGGAAGGGTTATATTATATGCAACCAAAGGGATTATTTCCTTGTCTCGAAGCCAACCTTACGGTTATGCCAAGCTTCATCCTCATTAAATAATTATATTGTTTTTATTTATTAAAAGCAGTGAGTTTTGCTGTACATCAACTGGGTGAAAACCTGGCTCTACATGCTTAAGACTTAAACAGAACATGTTTGGATAAGTTTGCAGAAGAACACAAAAAAATTGAGCTGCTATAGTTAAAACAAAATCATGTTTTTTTATAGGGTTTGTACTATATGGTTGAAGTGGAGAATTATCTGATTAAACATTTGATTTGACAAAAGCAGTCTGCAATTTTAAAATATGACACCATCTTGTCAGAACCAAATGTTGGAGACCATATGAGAATATCATCTACTGCCATCAGGCATTTTATGTAGGCAAACATTGTTGTTTATTTTTTCATGTAGGCAAACAATGTCCTTCTCGATTTCTCGCTTCCCTGTTTCACAAAACTAGAAGCCATGCAATCTATCCTGAATACTGAATAAGTGAATAGAAAATCATTTGGTTGACACTTCATATGGATATGATGCTGCAAACATTGATAGGAGTGCTTCATAGTGAGCAAAAAAACAAAAAATTCCGATGTATCTCTTCTCAGTTCAATGCCTGATATTTCATCACTATTTCTTTTGCCAGATCCGGTTTCGCTTGTTCGTGATCACAACATCAAAGAAAAGCTAGTGGAACTTGGTGTAAGTGTGAAAAGCTACAATGGGGATTTGTTGTTTGAGCCATGGAATATATATGACGAGACCGGACATGCCTTTACAACCTTTGATCCGTTTTGGAACAGATGCTTGCATATGCAAATGAAAGCTTTTTCACTTATTCCTCCTAGTCAATTAATTCTAGCCGAAGGTACAACTATATCCAAGTTACTATGATTTGATTGTTTCTTGATAATATGATAATTGATATCAGGTGTTTACCGGAGTTGAGATATATTAAAACCAATGAGAATTTAAGCATATATAATATCTGCTTGAGGCAGCAAGCAGCTATGTGATGATGTTGTTCTGTTATTATACCATCCTGTCCACAATTTGACATATAATTGTACACATGAAACATAAAGCATGCAAAAAAAGAGGTACAGATAAGATTTTGTTTCTCTTCTTCTGTTGATTACAGGAAAATTTGGAAAATGTTCAATTGAAAAACTAGGTCTTGAGGATGAATCAGAAAAATCCAGCAATGCATTATTAGGAAGAGCATGGTATCCAGGTTGGAACAAGACTGACAAGGCTTTAACTGAATTTGTTGAACAGCACCTACTTCACTACTCCAAAAACAGGTTAAAGGTTGGTGGAGACTCCACTTCACTCTTGTCACCATATATTCATTTTGGAGAACTGAGTGTGAGGAAGGTTTTTCAGTTGGTGCGTACCAAGCAGATATTATGGGCAAATGAAGGAAACAGTGCTGGTGAAGAGAGTGCAACAGTTTTTCTCAGGGCAATTGGACTTAGAGAGTACTCGCGCTATCTTTGTTTCAATTTCCCATTCACCGTAGAGAAGCCATTACTTGGGAACTTGGCATTTTTTCCTTGGAATACTGATCCTGCCAACTTTAAGGCTTGGAGACAAGGTAGGACTGGCTATCCTTTGGTTGATGCAGGAATGAGAGAACTATGGGCAACAGGATGGATACACAACAAAATACGAGTCATAGTTTCTAGTTTTGCCGTGAAAATGTTGCTCATGCCATGGCGATGGGGAATGAAATATTTCTGGGACACACTTTTGGATGCAGACCTTGAAAGTGATATCTTGGGCTGGCAGTACATCTCAGGGTGCTTGCCTGATGGCCACAAGCTTCAGCGCTTGGACGATCCTGCGGTATGTCACGTTTTCTTGATTGAAAAGTTTTACTATTTTCTCTGTGACAGTGGGATGTAAGCATCTGAAATTCATATTTAGTTTCTATTCATTTAAAGCTTGTGTGATCTACATAATCTATATAAAACATCACAAATTTGTTGAGTTTCATTTTTCTGAACTGAAACTTTTTTCTTTCCTTTGTTTTGTTTTCTTTGCTTCATCATGTGTCAACTTTCAAAATCTGCGTTTGATAAGACGAAATTGCAGCACTTATCTTGTCCTTGTGGCAGTATAAATATTATAGATTTTCATTTCAGATTTTTTTTTTAAATGCTTTTGATATATGGAGAAATTTACGATCCGTTCATATTTACTTTCTTTTTGTGACTATCTGATTTCTGCTTGACATAGTTAATTTGATGTTGTTATTTCATATGTTATGGTGGGGCATGCCAATATGTATGTTCAAATTCTACTATCCGAAATCTTAAGCTATTTAGGTGAAGGACAATAATGGTTATATATTAAGATTACGATAACAAACAAAATCGGCTTTTGGTTAAGTTGTATATAATGAGAAGTAAATAATAATACTCATTCAAAGCATAGGAAGATTTTCTAACACAGTAGAGATAGTACTCACACGTCTCTCTTTTTTTGACTCACTTTTGGAACAGATTCATGGGGCTAAATTTGATCCACAAGGTGAGTATGTACGTCAATGGCTGCCTGAGTTGGCAAGAATGCCAGCTGAGTGGATTCATCATCCTTGGAATGCACCCCTTACTGTGCTAAGAGCATCAGGAGTTGAGTTGGGTCAAAACTATCCGAAACCAATCATTGACATAGATCAGGCAAGAGAACAATTGACTGAAGCAATATTCAAGATGTGGGAAAATGAGGCAGCTTCGAAAGGATCTGGCTCAGAAGAGAGACATGAAGTTGTTGATGAGAATGAAAGTTTGGCCATTCCAAAAGTTTTCTTGAAGGACAGGGTTCCGCACGCTACTTCTTCATCTAATGATCAGAAGGTGCCAACACTTCAGAATCCTCAGAGTGATCCTCCTAATAGAAAGAGAGTAAAATGTACGGCCGAGGTTGAGGAGAAGCAGAATAATTCGCGAAATCTTAGCAAGGATACCGGGGTGTCAAGTATTGATCAAGACGTGTCCTCAACGGCTGAATCTTCATGCAAGAGGGAGAGTTCAAGCTCTTATTCATTCTCTGTCCCACAACAGTGTTCTTCATCTTCTAATATAAAGTGCTCAAGGCAAGATCAGCTGGACATGGAACATAGTTCAAGCAAAGATGGTACGTATAACTAATATTGGCAAAGGTCTTACTAAGGAGTTCCTCAGAAACATTTAATAAACTATTCAATGGTTTCACTTACTTAAAAAAGCAAATGTTAAATTATTTGTGTTTGTCTTTTTAATATATAATTTCAACTCGTATTTTGTTAACCAGTACCTTGAAGATACTGATTAGCATTTGTGATATTTCCAAAGGGAAAAAATAAACTGAGACAGCTTCAATTAAACATAGAGCAACTTTAGGACACATGATTCATTGAATAAAATGCTTCCAAACTATTGGAAGATGCCCAATGAAATTTCTTTTGACATTTTTGTGGGCATTGGCATGCTGCTAATCATTAACAATTGCAATGCAGGAGCTATGGAAGGGTGATGCTGGTTGCAGTCATAGATACAGTATTAGTTTAGTTACACTTCTCACTAGGGAAAACAAAAGTGACATATTTAAGTGTTGTTGTTTAATGTGTTATGTTCTTTAATTTCCTATATCCCTTTCTGACGTTAATATACATATGTTTAACTTCAATAAAGGATCAAAAAATTTTGAAATCCAAATAGAATAACACAGGATTGAAACATCAGACAAACATATTTACCTGCTTCCTGTGGTCCTTCCTTCCTCCTCAACTCATGCTTCCTATGAGTCTAGCCCTGATCTCCTGATGATTGCTCTTTTGACAGGTGTAACAATATGTACCTATCTTATCACTTCCATTGTCCGGTATGATTTAGTTTATCAAATTTTGTTTAAGTCCTTTATAGCTTCTCTTGATTCACTAAGACATTATTTCATGAAGGCTGGTATATGATTTTGTTGGATAAAATGCATGCTCAAGAACATTATCAAAATCAGGATTTTCTTTATCTATCCTTTAGTAAAAAAACTCATAATTTAAAACTATTTTATAATGAAAATAATAAACTATTTTTAACATATTTATTATATATAAAACTAACATTATTATACATGTGTTAATAAAAAATTATATGAAATTAATTTATTTTTAGTCAGAAAATAGTGTCAAAGAATTTATAATAACTCATGCATATCATGTTTAAGAATTAGACTTTCTTAACACATGAAAGGTTTTTAACATGGAGGCTCTAAGATGACATGGAAACTTCAACAACATGAAAAGCTGGTTTATGGTTTATGGCATGGAACAATATTAATTAGAGGCATTACTCAGACTCCTGTAGCATTATACATGACATGGAAAGTTAATATATCATTCTACTGTTCCCATTTGCTTGTTCTGTAAAATTTCTAATTTAAAAAAAAAAAAAAAACTGCTTCTTGCTTGTAATTTCTTTTTCCATACCCGATAAATCTTGTGAAAAGGCACTACCTTAGCCACCAAGAAACTTTAACAGGGTATCATGTAATTATAAAGTTTTACTTTACTGTTTTTGATTCATAATACTTGAGAGAAAAGCTATTAGCTATGGTTCTCCAAACTAAACATATGTTGTAAGCACAAAAGCTATTTACTATAAAGGGATCATTCAAAATATCATAATTTTTTAAAGCAAATATTTTTTATTTACTATTTACTATATCCACAATCCAACGCAATCGCCTCTCCTCCATCCTCTTCTGGGGCCCACCCAGCACCGGTAAGACCACTATCGCCAAAGTCATCGTTAACTCCACAGCTTCTAACTCTTGCCGCTTTGTCTCCTTATCTGTTGTAACCAGCGGCGTTAAAGACGTGAGCTTGGAGATGACGAGAAAGAAAGAGTGATGAGAAAGGAGAAAGCAAATATTGGAGTTACACTTGTATTTTCAGTTGGCAGATATCTGACACATAGGTTTAAATTTGTCCAAACCTAATTCCAATCAGAAGTTATCTTTAATATAACTTTAGTATAATTATATGATTAAATAATAGTGTAATAAAGCTTTACACTATTAGGTAAATATATTGTTTATTCTTATTACAATTAACAAATAAAAGTACAACCAACAGGTATCTACTTCATACAAACGACACCAAAAGAAAGAACGAAAAGCATAGAAACTGTAATTGCATTAAAGCACTAGCACCCTGAACCATGCAACTACTACATCATTGGTGTAAACACATCACAACCAAAACCAAGTATTTAAATGTACAAATATCACAATTAATTTGAACCACTTTGTTGAACTCAAACTTAACTGGAATCAAACAGGAACTGTCCTAGCAGACACTGCATGTTCAGCCTCATTTTCATCATTCTCCCCACTCAACTCCTCCAGTGATTTCCCCTTTGATTCAGGAACCAGCAAGGTGAATAACATCCCAATGAAGTTGATCACACCAAGCATAATGAGTGAGTTCTTAATCCCAATACCAGTAGGGTACCCTGCATCAGTCTTCGAAGGGTCCTTGCTTTGTGCAGCATATAGGAACCCAAATGCACCCACAATTGCACCAGCTTTTCCTGCAGCAGCAGAGATTCCATGGCAAGTGGACCTTAGCCTTGCAGGGAAAATCTCTGCTGGCACAACAAATGTGGTGGAATTTGGACCAAAATTGGCAAAGAAAAAGGTGAAAGAGTACATCACCACAAACCCAATTCTGTTTTCTTTCTCACTCCAGTGATCATATGGTATAGCCAAAGCAAACATGAACACAGTCATGAAGAAGAATCCCAACAATTGGATGGCGAAACGGCCCATGTAATCAATTAATGCCACTGTGAACCAGTAACCTGGCACAGTACTGCACAGTGCTATAAGTGTTTGTGCTCTTGCAATCTTATACACCTGCAAGAAAAATTTAAAATCAGTGATAAAATAGTTTTACACTGTCAACCAATTAAAAATCATAAGTGATATGACTTTTAAAATAGTTATGATAAAAGTTAACAAACTTATCATACACATTAGTTTGTGATTAGATCCAAGTGACAAATTGTTTTATGTTATCATTGCGTAGTCTTTTTTCTATAATTTGTATATATATTTTTTTTAAATGTCACTAAAATTTGTGACTTCAAAGGAAGAAAACAATTTTCATCACTAAATTTGATTAATAATTCATTGAGTTTTTGTAGTACCTCGTGGATTGCATTCATTTCCTTTGCTGGAGGGATCCACCCAATTGCACTGAAAATGTCCTTTTGGAAAAGATTTTGGCTGTAGAATGCTATGTCCAACAAGAACCAAGTGGTGGTGGTTCCCAACAAATGCAGGCCATGGCGTTTCAAAAATTCCTTGGTGAACAAACCATACTTGTTGCTCTCATTCTCTGTCAATTTCTTCACCTTTTCCTCTTCAGCTTCAAGTTCCACTTGCAACACCTTAGACATGTCTGCAGCAGCTTGTTTAGCATTCTTGGCCACAAGGGCAGTGTAACGTGCTGTCTCTGGCATCTTCATGCGCCAGTAGTAGGTGAGTGCAGCTGGAAGTGCACCAAACATCAAAACTATTCTCCAAACATAGTCAAATGCAGGATCCAAGGATGCTTCTGGATTCTGCTCATAACTAGGAAGCTTGTACTTTTGATCATAAGCATATGAGACAATCAGTGCCACCACTCCACCAGCCAGGATTCCAAATCCTTGCATTGCAAACACCGCGGCTATGAATGCGCCACGCGTCTTTTTGTTTGCATATTCAGACATGATTGTGGCAGAAAGAGGGTAGTCACCACCAATCCCAAACCCTAGCCAGAACCTGAAGAAGCAAAGTGTGGCCATGACACCCTCTGGAGTTGACCCAAAGGAGAATCCTGAGGCAAGGGAGCACACTACCATGAGAATAAGAGTTAGTCCATAGACTCTTTTTCTCCCCATTTTGTCACCAAGCCAACCAAAGAATAGTTGGCCAGCTAATGTGCCACACAGTGCAACACCAGTCACAGAAGCTTGAACTCTTGGAGGAAGAGTTCCTGGCTTTGGTGCACCTGGTTCTGTGTAATATAGCCTCCCTAGTAGCTTGGTGACTAGGGAAATGCAGAAGAGATCATAGGCATCAGTAAAGAAACCCATTCCAGCTATCACAATTGCAGTGAAGTGGTACCATTGTGTCTTTGCCACATCAAGTGCATTCAGCACTCCAAGTTCTCCAGCCATTACTTACCAAATTCCTGCACAAATACAAAAGATAACTTTAACAATATTTGACTATATATACACCTACCATGCCAATGATCATAAAGTACAATATTTCTTTTCTCTCTTTATTTCTACTACTTAGTGAATGAAAATCATATAGAAACATGAGATTTTTGACAAATTTCTGAAGCTTTTTTGGTGTTCAATTAATTAATTCTTATTAGTAATGGATAAGGAAAGAACGAACCTTGACACAACGTTAAAGTTATGCCTTGGTAACTGGTTGATCATAAGTTTGAATATGAAAACAGTCTTTCTTTGCATATGCAAGATTATGGCTATGTACAAATATCCTCTCTTATAGCTTTGCATAGCAAGGAACCTCTCAGCACTTGAGGAACATTATTTTTTTTTTCTTTTCTATTTTTGTAATGGATAAGGAATATTCAAAATAAATCAGTTTGACAACTCTAACAATTGATATAATGGGACATGGAGAACACAACAGACTTGCGTGAGAAATTAAATTTTTTTGGTGGTTTGGAAAATGCTGCCGCTAACTTTGACCTTTGTGAGGCTGATGTACTATATGCATAAACTACTGTTATTTTGGAATTAAAAAACTATAGTGATTGACAACAGCTGCATGTCCAAATGAATTGACCCTTTTTAACAAAAACTCTGCCATAAACAGCTTCTCATAAAGTTTCAGCAAATTTTTTCTTAAATTCCTTACTATATGTAGTTGAATCAAGAAGTCCACTAACATGATAGATAGGAATTTCCTAGCGCAGGTTATGGTAAATTTGTTCATGAAAACCAACACCCTAATGATGAAATCACTTTGTGCTGAACTGGTGAAGAAATTAGAGAAAGGAAACACAGAAATGAAATGAAATTATAGACAAAAAGATAAAGTAACTAGAGACCATTTATTTTGTTTTGATTGTTTGTATACATTTATTTCACTTCTAGGAGAACTATATATACTAGTAGCAGGCAAAATAGTGTAACATGATCACTGATGCAAAGTCCAGAGACAAGAACAATGTGTTGTGGTGAATGCAAGGAAAAAAAATTCATGAAAATGGCATCCTCAGATTGCTGAAAATAACTCCAGAATTCAATGGTGGAATGATTTTAAGTTTGTTACCATTATTATAACCAGATAGTACTATGTGCTGCTCTCTAATATATCTAAAACAGTGGTGCCTCCCAGTCTCCCACTGAGATTGGAACTCTCTTTTAGGTTCATACACAACCAAAAAGCACAACAGAATTTTCCAATTAACCAAGCTGAGAGAGAGAGAGAGAGAGAGCACAAACCTGCTTCTCAAACCACACTGAAGGAATATAGTATGGCATTGTGTGCAACTACACACATATATATAACATAATCTCAACCATCCCAAGAATTAATACACGCAAAGTCAAAAGAATAAACTTTTGGCATCTACAGTATATGCTCAATCTTGAGCTTTCATAACCTTTCATGTCAACGCTTCACAAATTAACAGACACTGAAATAATGTTAGTTTATAATTGTCAACCAGGGCAATAGAACTATCAGACCCCTTGTATTAGTTGCAACTTGCAAACCAGTATTCAACAAACAACAATGTTACCACTTACCTGTACATATTTACTCGTTATCTCAAATTTATAAAAAAAAAAATTCATTTGTTAGGTTAAACTCTAAGTGCAATAATTGGATATTCGTGCATTGAAATGACTTTCACTCAAGAGGAAACTATCATGTGGAAGAGACTCACATTTGAAGGAGAGATTGTTAGAATGCAAATGTGAAGTGAAGTATCACATAAGTGAGAAAGTTAAGAACTATATAAGTGAAGATAAAACTATAAATTTAAAATTTTGAGTTAAATTGTAAAGTCAAATTTACTTATATAATTATTCATGTTCATTTGTTTATATTTAGCTTCTTCAATTTCTTTAACATTGTTGATTATAACTAATTTCACTTTATTTTCTATATACTCTCGTGTTCATTTTCATTTTGTCATCTCACACATATAAACTACTACACTTTATGTTAATGTGCACGAACCATTATTCTAATCAACTATACCTTTTGCAAAGGATAGCTTATCACAATCAGATTAAATTGCAGTAATTTATGTACAGACACAATACTATAAAAAGTTTTAGAGAGTCATTTCATCACAACTCATCATATATAATAAATTTAATTTGTTAGTTTTTAAAATAATTATTTTAAAATAATTCAAATGATAATTTATTATTAGATAATAATGTAAAATTCAATAAATAAACGTTAAACTCCTAATATTTTATAATTTTTTGTGCACATTTTATTGTAAAAAATATTCAACATATACTTAATTTTTCTTCCATCTCAATTTTATTTAATCTCCTATATTTTTATTTTTCATTGTATTTCTTATTAATATTTATTATTTTTATTTTTACCTATTATCTTTTTTCTTCCTTTTTTTGTCAAGTCCACATGTATTCTTCACTAAAAACAATCATGTTCAATTTAAATAAGACCATTATGAGCTACAAATTCTCCCTCTAAATATTTTTTATTTCTTATTTTCATCGCATTTAATTACCCTTCTATTTCAACCTATTTTTCATTTCTTTATAAATTGTTGAGTTAATTTACTTTACATTTTTTTCTTTGCATGGTTACATTATGTGTCTTTGCATGGTTACATTATGTGTAGTTCCTCCTCCCCCCCCACATACACACACATATATATATATATATATATATATATA
>CM023950.1:885894-902418 GCA_013407115.1 Glycine latifolia
ATACACACACATATATATATATATATATATATATATATATATATATATATATATATATATATATATTTTTTTTTATTTTTTTTTTATGGAGATAATTTTGTTAATGATACCACACCATGACACATGCAATGATGCAACAGCCCGATATTTTTGTACATTGCTAGCACCGGATTTAATAAAATGAAACAGCTCACATTTATGGTTTACACATTAGCAACTTGCAATTAAACTAAGATGATACGTGAGATTAGTAGGTGATAATTCATAAGTCAAGTCATACAATATAATTCGTGATTTTATTTTAATTCCTTATACATAATTAACATCCGATTATTCATCAATTCTTTTTCAAAGATAATTCCTTTTTTTTTATAGTAGACTAAGATAATTGTTAACAAGGTTTAGTATAAAAGGTAATTAATTTAGAGTGTATTTGGGAACACTTAATTAATTTTTCAATTTTTTTTTATTTAGAAAAAAAGTTAGAATCTATACAGATATATGTTTGCCAATTGTAAGAAATTAGCATATAATCTTTGATTAATTTGTTTACAAAGAATTCACCCAAAAAAATGTTAACAGAGAAAACATCTTTTTAATATATAAAGTATATTATAATTAAACTTTTTTTTTATATAAATAAACGTATATATAAGTTATACTTTGTTTTTATGATAAATAATTTATATTCTGATAGTAAGATAATTTTAATTATTGATCAATTCTTTAAAATATATATTAAAAGATAAATTAGAAATAAAAATTAAAAATAGATTGAAATATATATGGAGTTAAGAAAAAAAATCTTAAAATACACTCTATTTGAAGAAAAACTGTAAGAAAAAACTAAATAATCTAATCATGCTTATACATAAACAACATAAGCAAATAGATTAAGTGCGGAAAAATTAAGATCATAAATACCTCCCGCCATTGCTATTCTTGTTTGCTCTGAAGATGATTTGCAATTGTCTGTGAATCAAATAATCTGTAAACAGTTTGTGGGTATCCAAACTAATATGACTTTTGGCTTAAGGATTTTCTATGCTTTCACTATCACTCACTGATGGTGTATTGAGGTTTTCAGATAGCAAGCACAGGGACCTTGACCATGGTGCACATCTCCTTATATAACATCTTCCCATCAAAGAGGTTATATTTGATATGCATAAAACGTGGGCTTAGTTGCTAAAAATAAAGGATAAGATAAGTTGATAAGATTAGCAACAACTTATTCCTAAAAAGATAAGGGATAAGATTAACAACAACTTATTCTTAAGAAGATAAGATGAGTGGACCACCTTATGTGGTTTTGACTTAGTCAAGTAACAGAAAATAAACCAACAAAAACTTCTAAACTCATTATTGTTAAAGAATATAGCTTCTAAAGATGCTCTTATAACTAAAAATACCTTCAACAAGATGTTTTTATGATTTGCTTAACTTTAAGTAATATTATTTAACTTTATTTTTTTTTCATGGAAGCATATGATATGACATTGCTAATATAAGTATTGTTGTTTAATAAATTTATACCATAAATAACATATTTTTTAAGCATTGTAGGACCCAAAAAATTAAGTTAAACACTTGTTTTAACTAACTCAACATTGGAATGAATTTTCGTATAAAGTGCTTAAAGTCATGTGAAATTGAAAGATTTACAAAATTAAGATAAACAACTCATCTAATCAACTATGTATTATAGATGATCTAATAACCCTAATTGAGTTGTCATCAAACTTTGAAATTGATATTTACTAACAAAAACTAACAATCTAATAACTAACATTTGTTGATAAAAAAATATCAAACTCAAAATTTAAGATTATGAAACTTTATATGGAAATATAAAAGAAAAATCAATATAAATATAATTAGCAATTCAATTTAGTCTAGTTCAATTTTTGAAGAAAAAAAATAGTTTACTTCAATTTTCACAATAATAACTGAAAATCGTACCAAATCACAATTAAGAAAGTATATGTTTTAGTTTTTTTTTAATCGGTTTAACCATTTTTTTCACTGATCGGTTTAAACATTTTAAATAGTTTGATTCAGTTTTAAATATCCCTAAGGTATATATTATACCTATTTTTGTTTTTTTATAAGAAAAAGTTGTACTATAGAAATTCGTTCTTTAGTCAAAAAATTAAAAAAGATTAGTTATTGAAATTGTTAACTTGTTAATCAGTTTTTTTAATGAACTTATATTGATAAGAATTTATAGAGATTATAATAACACAAATAATAACTTTTAGCTAGTGACAAATTTTATATTGACTAAATACTAAATAGTACTACCCACATACTAAATTAAAAAAAAAAAAGAAGAGAGAGACTAAATTAACAAACCAAAATAAAGTACAAAACGTACAAGTTTCAAACATAGGCTTGCTTTTTGTCACATATAAAAATAATTTTACCAATATACAAGTCATACAAGTCGAAAACATTATTTCTTTAATTATTTATTGTACCCATCCTCAATTTGGTGCATATCTTATATTCGAGTCAAATCGCGCGCACATTTTAATGCCGATAAAATTTCTTTTTTCTTTTTGGTAGTTGGCAATAAATTATCTTAACGCTTATGTAACATGCATAAAACAAAATTATTTGCTGCAACAATCAATAAAAAGCCACATTTGATGGAAGTATTTCATAGACTTAAATACGTTTTTAATAGGTATAAGTAGAATACATTTAGTTTTTTTTCTGAAAAAATTTACTTGTAATCTTTTATTGGTGTGAATTTAGCGACTGATTAGCCATGAAAATAGCTAATCACTAATGATTGATTCTCTTTTTAAGGGACTGTTTGCTTTAAGGTATTCTATCTCTCAATTAGGTTTTTGTTTGCTCCAAATAATAATTTTCTAACGATAAAAGAAGGTAATTGCGATAAAAGAAAGGGTAAATGACTAAAAATTAATGGAAAAAAATTATTAGTTATACAAACATACTTCATAATATATTTTTTTACTGGGTTTAACATTCTTAAATATAAAGAAACTTTAAACCATTCCCATACCATAAAGAAAATAAAACTTTGCTCCGACCACCTCCCCCTGCTTTGCCTCTATGATAACCGTAATTGGGCCACGGAAGTTCTTCTTTGGGATCATCTTGACGTAATTGGGGGCCACCATTTTGTCAAGAACGCTTTAGGCATTTACTTTCTGTACTTCCCTACCTCCTTTCTGCACTTCCCAATTTTCTTAATATCCCTAAAATACCCTTTTCATATTATAACGTTCCCTTCTCCCCATCTCTCCTAAAGGACCTTAACAGTTGAATTTTAAGTTCAAATCATTTTAATTTTAGTAGAATAGGTTTATTTTTTATCGGTGGGCAAAGTAGAATAGTTTCATAAATATAAGAGCCTATAAAAAAATATATAAGAAGAAGAAGAAAAACAATAATAATAATGTGAAAATGAAAAAACCAACAAATACAAAAAAAGTTTTAAAAAATAAACAAATACAAAAATGAAAGAAACTAAATAATTTCAAATAGAGTTTCTTTTTAGTAAATAAGTAAGAATAAAAAATTAAAAATAAGGCAATATGAAAATAAAAAAATCTAAAAAAAATAGAATTAAAACATGGTCAAAAAAGTCAATTATTAGTTATGCTGGAATTTAATGCAAACTGATTTTTTTTAAAATAATTAGAAAATGGTAGAAAGCTCTGAAATTAATATTTTAGTATATTTTTTTACAGAGTATTTTCTTAGTATATTTAAACCATACTTTATGCACATCATTTTATTAAAAATATATATAAATAGCTTAATTGATATCGGATGTCCCTGAATTGATTTGGTATTTATAATTTGAGAAATGCTAATATACTTTCAAACACATTATTTTTAACACTTTTTTTCACTGTTGATTAAAATTTATTGAAAATTATAAAAGTCCAAGTGGAGTTTATTAAATAATAAGTGAGACATTTTTATTTTATTTCAATAAATTTTAATTAATAGAAAATATTGAAAAATGTATTACTACCACTTCTCTTACATTTTACACCAATTCCTAAAATTAAATTTTGAGCTATTTTTTTTTTTTGTTTAGACTATAAGTATAACTTAAAATAATCACATGTTACTTCATTCATGCACCATGTGGGTGGCAATTTAAAGCTGAAATTGATAATATTAAAGTGAATAAGAATAAGGGTTTTATAATTAGTGTTCTTAAGATATTGATTAAATAATTAAAATGAAAAATATTTATTATAGCAATTATAAGAGAGCTTTTAAAAAATTATAAACAGTATAGTTTTACACGTCTTAATAAAAAAAGCCTTTTTTTAATTACTTAAGCAGTGTTTTAAGAGAAAAAGTAATTAGAAAGCAAGCCGAAAAGTATGCTGCCATTTAAAATACAACAGGAGATATGAAAAGGGGAATTACATAACTGTCTCTCACATCAAAAAGCTGAAAGAAAAGAAAAATGAAACCTGACCCCCTAAATCTGCGTTGACAACATGGTACATATTGAGAATGTGCCAGCACAGAAAAACACTTTCAGCTATACTTAAAAAGAAAAGGCAGAGATAATATTCCTATGTTCTTCATTATATTGGTAGTTGTAATACCCTTCCTTCACATTGAAGTGAACACGGATATCAATTTGTCCATGTCAATGTTTTGCTATGTTATAAACTTTATTGATCTAAGTCAGCTCAATGTGGTCATACTCTAGCGGCATCAAGAATTGCCTGTTTGAAAAGAAAACAAGAATGGCAAAACAACTTAGAACATATGGTGCAGGTGTTTTAGATAGAAGAAATTGATGGGATTCAAGTAGATACAAAATTCAAACAAGAAAAATGTCTTCATGATTTATTTTTTCTCTTCATCTACTCTTGCAGTTATATTTTAACAAAATCCAATACTTAATTCATATTTAGAAGATATAACTATGCTTAATTATAGATTTGGAAACATCAATCACAAGGGTTGACCTATGTTCTAGTTATATGGTATATACGAAATTATAGGTTTTAACTTTAGTTTCACTATTATATATAAAAAATAGATTTTGGAAACATGATACTCGGACATGCATAATGGATCCAACATCAACTGTATAAATGACGTATTCAGTATGACAATTTAAGAAGCCTTCTTTATAATGGATAGCAAAAATAGAATGACAATTACACTCATGATCTGCAACAAAAACATTAAACCAGTAATAGTATGAGCAATTGTTGCAGCTAAGCTCTATTAATAACACTCTGCTTTTCTTTTAAAAAAAATAACACTCTGCTTGGAACAGTCAGAGGCTAATATTCCTTATGCACACTCATAATAACAAGAGTTGTGTTATTTGCACACCAAATTCTGTACACCACTTTTGCACTTTTCTTATTTAAAAGTTGGAATGTGTTGTTTCTCTTGTTTTATTGTCGGCAAAAGAAGTGATGAACAATGGTATATTGATTATTGACAATAATGTGCAAATATCATATTAGTGTAATAATCAATTTGGTCCTGGTTGGAATAATTTTATAGATGCACTTCACAGTTAAAATCAATAATAAACATGATATTCTTTAGTACTTGTTAAACTTCAATAATCATAATATATTAATTTAATCCAAATTTAACATAATGTAACTTATTTTCTATCATTTTATCAAAATATTGAGATAGTATTACTACGGTGAATTACCATATATTCATATATTATATGCAAAACTACTTTTAGCTAATATTTTTTTTATCTGTAAGAATCAAATACAGGTATCAAGAGATTTATAACACTTATATACTTTGTTCAATCAAGTAACCAGCCGAGCTAGAGATCCCTTGGTTTAGCTAATGTAGATCTTCTTCTAGTTGTATAAACCTTTTTTTTATTACTACAATTAATTTCCCAGAGTTTTCCCTAGTTTGGATTTAGGTTTCTATATTCTCACTTATTTGGCTTTTGGTCCGTGAGAATGAGTATTAGCTCTCCTATATTTGGGTTTTAGTCTTGTTATGGTTTTGATTAATCTAAAAGTAAATGGCCCATATTGATAAAAGATTGGTCCTTAAATTCTTATAGTTAATTTATAAAAGTGGTGGTCGCTCAGGGACCAAGATTTATAAAGGGTGTGAAAAGTTTGGGATCTATGCCTCTATGACAAAAAATAATGAGTAATAGAGACCAAAATCTGAATCAAGAAAATCGTTAAGACTAAAAGTTATCTTAAAAGTGTCTGTTTGGTCATTTGCATGTATAAACTTAAGAATAAAATTTAGACTATGACATTCATATTCATATATCATGTATATGGTATATGAGGGCATGTCAGATACAATACATGTTTTTTATCTTTACAGAAACTGTAATTTCAGAAACATTGCAAAATAACAATTTTAATATGGTCAGGTACAAATCAGAGAACTAGTCAGGCTTAATTAAATCATTTATGACTGATTATGCACAGAAACCACTCCCACCATTCCCTACTGCAAATTGTGTGCCAATAATCTTTCCTGAATATAGTTATACTAGTCAGTAATCTCACCTTATGTCATTAGCAACAACATGAAGAAACTACCAAAAAAATGTTTCAATCATTTATCAATGCAAATTCTGGATTCAAGAACTAAAATACCAAAATTTTTGTTAGAAGTACTAGCCTTGAATGAAGTTTTTCTCCCAAAAGCAAGCTTAGGCTTTCTGTGTTCCACAGGCCTTAGTATCTGAAAAGAGCACATGAGTCTCTCATCAACACTCATCATTGCTCCAGCATTGTCAAATTCTCCACAGTAGTTAGGTGCAGAAAAGATAGTCACAAGTTGTCTATTGGCAAAAAACTCATATCCATCTTCAACAACCTACAAAAGAAAACACACAAGAAGTTTATGCTATACTTGAACTCGTTCTACAATTGCATACTCAAACTTCACAAAAAAAATGCATATGAAACCTGGTGTGCTCTACAAATCAAGTCTAGATCATGCTTTCCAAGAAATTCTGTGACCCTGCTAGCACCAAAAGTATATGAAACTCCGCGGTCGTTCTCTCCCCAACCTTCAATGTCTTTACTAGGATCAGACCACAAGAGATCACATAGTAGACCACTCTCAGGTACTTCAGTTGGACGCGGCAAACTATTAATCTGACTTAGATTGTGCAATTCTGGAGAGAGTCCACCATGCATACAGAAAATCTTTTCCTCAATGATAGCTGCCACAGGCATGCAGTTGAAGCAATCTGCGAATATTTTCCAAAGCCTGACATTGAATCTTCGTTTGCATTCGTCATAGAAGCCGTATACGCGGTTTACAGAAGCACATTCATGGTTGCCTCTAAGAAGGAAGAAGTTCTCAGGGTATTTTATCTTGTAGGCCAAAAGAAGACACATAGTTTCAAGGCTTTGCTTTCCACGGTCGACATAATCGCCTAAGAATAAGTAGTTGGAGCGAGGAGGAAATCCACCATGCTCAAATAGTCTCAGAAGGTCAGAATATTGACCATGGATATCTCCTGGTAACATAGTGAAATGAAACAATAATATTAGTTCCTACCTTGTATTAATAAAGATTAGTCACTTAGTGAGAAGATTGGCATAAAACTGAAACATATGAAATGAAAATAAACAAAGTTTAAGTAGTACCTACTAGCCAACAAAGGAATTCAGGTAACCATAGTTATTAATTCTGGAAACAGAGAAAATAAAACTGGCATTTCATGGCATTGCCCTTGGAGCAACTTTGATGCATTTAACAATGAAAATAGGTGATGAACACGGTGTATTTGGTCATCTTCAGTTAAAATTGCACAAAAACATGTAGTCAAGAACTCATTGACTAAATACCCTTCAGCTTAAATACATTGAATTCATTGTATATTGTAAAAATATACCAACAAACAGAACTTCTCTATCAGATACTTAAATTGTGAAGGTGCAAATTTCTTGTCTTATTATTTATAAGTGAAATTCTGCAATACATTTGCCTAGAAAGTAGAAGAGGCAGTTTCATTCCCTAAACAGATATCATTGAATTAGTATACTTCATTTTGGGTCATCACATGTTCACCTTTTCATGACATCTCTTTTCTTGAATTTTGCTTAATTAAATTCATAGTGAAGACAATTTTGGTGTAGGGTAGTTGGTATAGATATAAAGTTTTGAGAATATATCTAAAGTTGAACTGAGAATAATTTTGTGAAGCAATCAATAAATCTAAAGTGGATGATTGAAAACTTGTACAACAAACAAGAATCAGAAGTGACAACTTAACATTCCCAAAAAGTAAAATATAAGTTGTATAACCAAGCCCCGGAATTTTTAGAGGCTATCTCATAAACTAAATATTCTAACTGTTTTGGTTTCCTAGAGTGTTCTGACTATTCTTCCACTCAGCAGGTAAGAGACTTTAATCCCAAACTACTGTTAGGTGCTAAAGGGAAAACCCTTCTTAACCATATTCTTTTTCTTACATGTTAATCTCGAAATAAAATCCAGGATCACATGTTTATATTGGATACCGAACAATCACACAACAATCGAGAAAAAAGAAAAGGGAAGAAGAAAATAACACACAGAGTTTACCCTGGTTCACCCAATGTGGGTTACGTCCAACTATTCACTATATTCTCTCACACATTCTCGTACAATTACACTCAGATTACAAGGAAATATATAGGCTTAGAAACTCTAAGCACAATAGCTATTTATGGGTCCAAGCCCAAACTACAAATAATAAAATACGAGGCCAACAACAGTACTAGGCCTTAAAAAAAAAGTTCTGGGACCCCCGTCCATATCTGCTAACGGCACAGTATGAATCATATCCAATCGTTTAAAGACATGAATTGCTTCAGTTCTTCAATTTAGACCAACACATCTTCTAAATATTCTAATATAGACACGATACTCTCATACTCTACAATCAGTAGCACTCTAATATCCAACAATTAGGTTTAGTTGTCCACTTGCCAATGAATTAAAGCAACCATGGACAATATTTTGTTCAGTTCAATTATTTGAGCATAAAAAATTGACATGTATATAAATTATTTTTAGGTTAAATTGATCGTTGGGTCTTCATATTTTTATAAAATTTCATTTTTTTCCCTATTTTTTTTCTTTTAATTGGGTATTTATGAAAAAGTAACTACAAAAACGTATATACAATGAACTGATACTTTTGAAGTGTGTTTGAATCAATTATGAAAGTTTTAACTTTTTACATGACCAAACAATTAGGCTTGTGATAGAGTATTTGAATTGAATTAACATGCAGAGGTTGAAATTCTGCATAAATCTTTCATAATTGACTCCTTTGTGTTTATAATACACTCCAAAAGCATTAATATACTATTTGTATCTCTAATTAAGTGTTTGTAATTAATTTTTCATAAGAAAGATTTGAAACCGGACCTAATTGAAAACAAAATAAAAATCAAGGAACCTAATTAAAAGAAGAAAAAAATTCAGAAACCTAATTGAAAATTTTGTATAAAAATGAGACATGCAAAATAATTAATCATTATCTCTATCTCTCACTTTTTTTTATTCTTTTTCTAATACACATACATAAAAAGAGTAATATTTTTTTTACACCTAAAAACACCCATTGACATTTATTATTTCTTTCAAATTTTTTTCCTCATCATATATGCAAGACATAAGCCTAGTAGGATCAGTCTAATGTTGGAGATCTAAATAATATACATGAAATAATAAATAGATTCTAATATCAGCATATTATATATATATATAAAGAAAGTATAGTCATATACTAAAATTGACTAAGAAACTAATAAGTGACTAAAAAACATAAAGTAAGAAAAATAAAATGGGGTTGGCAAATAGATACCACATATCTTAATTGGTGCCTCAAGTTCCAACAGATTGGGTTGCTTCGAAAAGATATCTCTGGAAACCGCACAAAGTTGCCTGATTTCTGCCTCTGAAAGCTGAACCTGTTTCCCAGGTCTCCCTCTGACTTGAAGTAGCCGATTGATGATACCATCAAGAACCCAACGTTCCATTCCTTTGGCCACTCAAAGATAAGAAATTTAAGCAAAGAACAAGATCAAAGCAAGAGGAGAAAAAAATGCTTAGAAGAATTAAGACCAAGAAGTTTATGTTGTTGAGTCATATATAAGTAGCATATCATATTTTAAAAACCACGGACATAACTTCAACTCAAATAAGGGAATCGATGCTTAGGTTTTTGATATATATAATCTTTTGAGGGTCACTTTTGGTTCTGTTAATGCTGGAGGTTCTTGGAAACGAATGGTGGCTGTTGAATTGGGAAGGACAAGAATATATTCGGTTGGAGGAAAGAGCAGACTTTAAAGTTTAAACAAAACTATAACACAAATAAAGACTCATTATGGAGGGAAGGAGACAATGAAGAATAAGTTGAGGGAATTAATTGCGAATGAAGAGCAAAGTGAAGTGTGGTTTAGTGGTGTTTGTGATTACTGCATAATATTTAAGGTATTCTTTCTCATATACTCTTTATTATTTGTTTTTATTTTTTTAAGAACTATAAAATTATGAGTATAGTTCATGAGGTTAGACCCACAAACATATGTAATTTTTAATAATTAATTCCAATTAATTTCTTTTTTACTGAATTAATTTCAATTATTTTTATTAGTTTTTCTTTTATTACTTTGTAGTAAGTGTGAATTCACAATATCATTAAACAGGTAGATCAATTGTATATTTGTATTAAATAGTTATCCGATTCAAATAGGATTTTTCATGAAAGATATACGTGATTTAGAAGAAAAAAAATGATGAGAGGAACATGAAATTCAAAGAACTCCTTGGATTGCATTTGCCACACTCGGGCCAAACAAATGTCTCAAACAGTAAAATTTAATCTAATCACAAATGAACGTGTGAAAGAATTTTCTTTGGTGGCTGTGATTAATTGATGTATTTCTTTAAATTCTTTTCATAGAACAAGTCGATGGACAATGGTTATATACAGTAAAATTAGCTAAAAAGTTAGTTAGAAATAAAAAAGTTAATTGATAATTAAAAGTTAGTAGTTAGAAGTTAAAAAATTAGATTATTAAATTTTAAATGTTTGATAAAATTAATTGTTGAAATAATTGAAAAATATAAAATTACATTATTAATAAAATTATGATTTATTTAAGAGAAAAATATATTTTTAGTTCCTATACTTTCATCAAATCTTATTTTTAGTTCATAAATTTTTATATCCTCTAATTTAGTCCCTAAAATTTTTACCAAAAAGACTTGTTTTTAGTCCTTCCTCATAGAATCTTCGCTAACGATATGTTCACTTGTGTCCAGCATGACAAACAATGTGTTTTTTTTTTCTTTTCTAAAAAATAATAAAATTATGTGGAAAATTGATTATTTTTATTTTGAACGAACTTATCAAATCTTCCCCCCAAACACATCGAACCCTAACTTTAATGGCTTCATCTCTATTTTGGTATCCACCTTCATTTGTCAATAATTTGTGTTGCAAATATGTTATTGTATCTTCTGATTTTTTTTTGTTTATTAAACGCATTTTTCTAATAAGGATGAGAGTCCCCCTTTGCAGTTTGTACATAGTCATGCGCACGAAGAAAGCAATAGAGAGAGAAAGAGTGAAGTTTCTTTCTATTTTGATTTTCTTTAAAAATAAAACCTTTAATTTCTATTAACTTTTTAATTCAAAATATCACTTGGAATAATAAATTGTCACATTTATAAAAAAATGACCAACATATAATCCATGTGTCACGTAATAAACAACATCAACATCATATGTGAGAAAGGACTAAAAACACGTTTTTAATAAAATACAGAGACTAAATTGAATGATATGAAACTTCAGGAACTAAAAATATTTGTTTGCCTTTATTTAAAGAGGTATCAAGAAATTTGATAAATGTATTAAGGATAAAGGAAAAAAAATATAAAAAGCTAAAAACTAGAAGCTGGTGTTTTAAAAAATACTACTTCAAGTAGAACTTTAAAAAATGTTAGAAGTTACTAAGAAACTACTAAAAAAAAGTTTGTTTATCGAATAATAAAACAAATTTTTCAGGTAATAAAAAAAGTTAAAAACTAACTAAAATGACTTATCGAAAATAATCAATGTACATGAGATTAAGAATTGAGATGGTTAATAAGAGAGTCTAATTCAGTTAGTTGAGTAAAATTATCAACTAGCAAAGTTCCTACCTTAAAAAAGAGAGTTGACATGGGTTAGGTGGTCCACTTAATTTTTAACTTCATGGCACTTTATTTTGCTAGTATGTTATGTTTTTTTAACTATTCGATTCATCATGAAAAAGATTTTGATTAATTTGGAATTTGACTAAAAGGTAAATAAAGTATGGTTGAAAATTATTTCTTCCAATGATCAAATTGGGATAGTACTTAAGTGATTCTACCTCAACTTCAATACGTATATTTATTATTTGTGTTCAATCACTTAGTTTCCTTGGTGGTTGGGTATTTAATAAAATATGAGAATGTTATTATGGGTATTTAATAAAAAATGTGTTTGATTAATTATAAAATTAGTTAGAAAAAAATTATATTCCCAATAATAAGTAAGATATATGTTTGGTTAAATTATTTTTTCCTATGAATATATATTATAATTACTAAAATATCCTTATTATCTTATTTAAAATATTATATATCTCATGTTCATGGGCAAAAAAATTTAAATATAGCAATTTTAATAAAAAAATTATGAAAATATTGCAATTTTGAAAGTAATTAGGGATCTATAGCAATCAGTCACGTCCCTCCTGGACGTGACTAAATTCGTCTCTAATTTAGTCACTAATATTTTTTGTGACATTTTTTGTGACGGAATATTGGACGTGACCAGAATATTCAGTTGCAAAAAGTATTAGCGACGAAAATAGAGACCAAAATTAGATAAAAATTAAATATTGCCAATATTCAGTCTAATTAATTACGAATTTATTATAGTTTGTAATAATATTATTAATTGTTATGTTTATCTAATTTTAAAGTATTTTTAGACCGACTTTGAAGTCGTATATTAATAATAATAAAAACTTAAAGTTGTAAAAAAAATTAATTTTAAAGTCGTACCTTTAAAAAAAATTATACTGCAAATTTTTTAACGATTTTGGTTTAAAAAATTAAAAAATCACAATATTGTGATCGCAAAACTAATATAAAAAATTGAAAAAAATTTATTGTAAATAAAAAAATTGATTTTAAAGGCGTACACTACTTTCGGTCTCTATTTTCGTCGCTGATACTTTTTCGACTGAATATTGTGATCAAGTCCAATATTCCGTCGCAAAAAGTGATAGCGACCGAATTAGAGACGGAATTAGAAACGGATTTAGTCACGTCCAAAGGGACGTGACTGATTGCTATAGATCCCTAATTACTTTCAAAACTGTAATATTTTCATAATTTTTTTTATTAAAATTGCTATATTTAAATTTTTTTGCCCATGTTCATGACAAAACATCTCCCATTACTCCTTTACTAATCATTTATAATCCAAAGTATAGATATATTTATTCGCACCACATCAGACATGTAAGGAACAATTGGTCATGAACGAAAATTATTGTAGTTCAAATTATTGGTGGGTAAATAAAAATTGACACATAAATGCAAATTTTGAGATTGAAAAAAAAAATTAAAAAACGTAAACGAATTGATCATTAAAAGGGGGTTGATTATGGATAGGAGGAAGATATATGTATATTTTTACTCAAAGGGAATTTTTGTCTATAGGAATAAATATTTTATCCCTCTATCGAGATTAAATATTAATTAAAGGTAAAAATTATTGTTTGTTCAAGTACAAAATATACATAAAATTAATTATTTTATTATTTCATAATAAACACGATATTTTTTTTCTTTTGTCCCAAGATTAAACAATATACCGGTGAAACAAATGCCCACTAATAAATTAAATAACACAACTACTACCCTCAATATCCCACGCCAAAGACAATTTGAGGAATGGGTCAAACTTTTATCCAACTGATCATTGATTTCAATTGGGATTAACCTTATCCTTCATTTCATTAGATGAGTACAAGTCAAACAAGAAAATCTAGATCTTAACCTTGATTGTAATGTTCCACCAACAATGCATTAAAAATGACACGTTTCATTAGAAGATAGGTTGAACAACACTATAAAGTGGGCATGATATTGCTCTTGTATTTGCACCATCACTAGAGCATATAGAAAAACCAAGTAATACTAGCTAAAATATGTCTCCCAAATACATGTCCCTTTTCCTCCTGGTAATACTAGGGATGGCTTTTCTGGCTACTACTTCCCTTGCTGATCGTCGTTTTCTTTCGGTGGAAGATGATCACCATCACCACCACCCACCAAAACACTGGCCTCCAACCACACAAAATGAACCTTCAAACGTAGAAAACAAGGAGAACACTGGGGTGGAGGATGGTCATCATCATCATGATCATCACCATCACCACCCACCTACCACACAAAATGAACCTTCGAAAGTAGAAAACAAGGATGGTCACCATAAGCCTCCCCACAAGAAGTATCCTCCGTCGGGAAATTAATTGATCTAGTGAAGCTGCTACGTACTACCATGCATGCAATCTTGTGAAATATATTATAGTATATGGTTTAATCAATTAGAGTCCAATCTCTTGGCTCTTGAAATAAAGGCATGCATTAATTCGATGTTATTTTCTTGTATTAGTTTGGTTGTTTTTGCTTTGGTCACTTTGACTTTGTATTTGGTTGAAATAAAGATGCACATGCTACATGTATACAATCACATATATGTTATCATTTTCTTAATTTTCTTTGCAGCTGTGTTAACTATTGTGACAAACTTTTATTTATGAAATGAATTACGTATTTCCTTTATCGTTGATCCTGTGTATGTACAATAGTGCGTGTGTGCAATGTTTAATTTATGAAACTAAAAATATGCATGTGTTATATATATTCAATCTCTGGATGTTACTTCACTTTAGGACACTTAGCAACACAAATTTTAAAAAGTTAAGCCGAACTATTAATTAAGAATTAAGAGTGTTCATCCAAAGGATCAACCATCAACTCAGGATATACTATCAGAAAAAAATAAAAAATAAAACGGCATTTGAAAACGCACACATCAACCGTTTAGAATATAATTAACTGCATGGGAAAAGACTGCATGAAGTAGATGAATTAATTATTCCATTTTTTTTTATTTTCACATAACTATTTTATTCTCAACATCATATTATTTTTGCCAATCTTCACATAAATGAGTGTATTTAGTAAGATATTTCAGTTAATTTTTAATTTTTTTATAAGATGGAAATTTTGTTTTACTGTTTAATAAATGAGTTTGTATTAATAGTTTTTAACTTTTTTTTAAACACTACTTAAAATAATATTTTGTGAATCAGTAACTTCTACCTTCTATTTATTTATATTCATTCACTTTTTGTCCTTGCACATTTATTAGATTTTTTTAATCTTTTCTATTTAAGGTAAAAAAGTTACATTTTTTTTACATAGGATAGAGTTTTTTCATTTTTACTTTTTCATTATATATGATATTGATAGTGATATATAATAAGTTAATGTAATTTTTTATAAAAAAAAAGTGTTTAAAATTAATTTAATACAAAATTATAAATACTACAAAATATATTTTTATTAAGAAAGCTAAATTAAAATTTGTATAAAAATATTACATAAATATGTTTATTTATGTAATTTTACATTTTCAGCTACTTTAATATATAATTTTACCAAATATTTATGATTGAATACATAGTTTTACAATTTTAAGCTATCAATTAGTTTTTCATCTTAAAGCAAGTTTTTTTATTAATTAATTTTTTTTAAACATAGTAGTCATACTTTTTAATTTGCGATAATAAAATTAATAATATGTCACATGAATATTGATCAAATCACATAATTAATTCCAAACTATTTAGTAATTTCACACTAACTAAAGCTTAGTTTGTTACAAGAAGAGGGACTTAATTAATTTCAGTCTAAGGAGTGCTTTACATAATAAATATTTCAAAACATTTATGGTTATTGGTTAAAATTTATTGAAAAATATGAAATCATCATGAATGAGACTAATTATATAAGTAATTAAGACTTACCAATTTTTTTCATTTTCAACAAATTTTAATCAATAGAAAATAGTGCAATTCATTAAAAAAAAAATATTACTAACATTTTCATTTCAATCCAAAAAGCTTGCTAGGGTAGCGATGAACTTAAAGCATAGGAGAGGAAACGGTTGATAATGAATTGGCTAAGATTGTTCATTCCTTAATTCTCATTCAAAGGTAGGAATAGGTCAAGTTGCTTATTACGAGCTTTATGACCTAATTTATATTAACTCACAGGCTTAGTGAAATCTATTTATTAAATAATTTAGTCAAATTTTTTCTAAAAGAGTAAATATGTTAGGTTATTATAAGTTATTTTGATCTAATATATAGGTTGGTTTATAATAATAATAATAATAATAATAATAATAATAATAATAATAATAATAAT
>CM023950.1:902428-935311 GCA_013407115.1 Glycine latifolia
GGATTAACTTTTTTATAATGAGATTTGTAAATACTATGAGAAAAATAATAGAAAGGAAAGTTAAGCATTTTTGTTTCTTATTGTTTGTTAGCCTATTCCATTTTGATTTGGTAGTCAAGAAAAAATCATTTACATCACTAAATTTAGTCACTAACTAATTAAATTTGTTTTCTTCTATATATTTAAAATTTTAAATTCGTTAACTTACATATAAATTTAAATTGATTATCTTATGTACAAGAGTACAGTTTTGTCGATTTATTTACAAAGTCTTTTAAATTAAAAAGAAAAGGCTAATACAAAATTTTGAGGAGGCTAAACCAAACCAAAGCCTTACGAAAGGACTCAAATGAAGTAGCTAAACCACCGTATGACCTTACATTTGAGAAATGGATTAAGCTTAACTTTACAAAGTGCTTTCATAGTTTGTTATGTATATCGATGCATTTAATTACAATCTTAAATGTTGATATTTTAATAATGGTTATGATCGACCACTTTGTTTAAACTTTTAAAAAAGTATTTTTTTAAAATGATTTTTAAGTAGATAAAATTTGCTTCTTAATTTAAAAAATAAAAATAAAAATATATCCTATGTCTTTATATACTTTTATCGTTGTGCCAGCTTCCTTCACTTTAGAACAATCAAAACTAAGCCTAACATACGCCAACCCTATTCTCTTTTTAAATTACCTTGTAATAAAGTAACTAATACTTAATGAGACACAATGCATATAAGCTACCTAGCTATTACTTCTAGTAATAAACTAAACCTTGTATACTCTCCTATTTTATTTCCAAACTTATGTACAAATTAAATGGCTTGTCTGTTAGTGAGAGTAAGTAGAGAATTGAGGATACGTGCCTTCTAGACCGTAAGCTTTAACCAATATCACAAATTAACTCTTGCACTAAATAGTTTTGAAATTTCTTGAAAACGACTTTTAGAATGAGCTTGTGCTGCAAAGTTTAATTAAATTGACTTTCTAATATTGGCAGTTGCATAGTTTGAATGTACAAGTTATCATTTTATATCTGCATATAGCTGTTGTTGAAAAATAACCACGGCTGATAATCAATTGTTCTAAAATAATACCTTTTTATTATAAAATTAAGATAAATGGGGATATTCTAGTAAATTTTCTTAATCACATTAGATCCATGATAATAACAAACAAAGGGGTCACTTGTTAAATATTAACACTTTCATATACCTGGATCTAACAAGCTTCACTCTTTTCAACAACAAAAAAATACAGCTTCGCACTCTAAAATTAAATGTATTTATTATTTTTTAATATTTTTTATGTATTGATCCACAAAATATATAGGGGCGGCACTTATTGAAGAGAAAATTATAAGGAAACTGACACTAATTTATCAAACAAAACATTTTAGAGATGTACACCCACCAAGAGGATGTAGTTACTCGTGTCCTTTATGTTGAGGTGAGATGCCAGAGACACTTGCACACACTTAGTAGATTGAAACTCTAATTTGTGATTATTAACTATTTACTATATGGTCGGAGTAAAGGAAGTATGCACTACTAAAGTTTTTGAAAGTTTTGCATATATTGGTAAAGTTTGATAAAGAGCATGATGCATGAGAGGTGAGGTAAACTAGACATGCAGGGTAGTTAATTTGTGGTTAAGTGAACTGCCTGAGTGAAGCTATATGGTCCCAATAAGTGTAGGGGAGGGAGGTCTGTGCCAGTGAAGCTAATTCTATTATTTATACCATTTGTCTATGTTTTATTCCAATTGATCTATTTTTTTAACCAAAAGGTGTCTTTAATTTTGTATTATATTTGAAACCCAACTAATATCTCTCTTATCAAATCAGTCCATTTTTAAGTAAAGTAATACTTCTAATTTTAACTCTACACCCAAATTGATTTGATGTGAAATGTTTGGACAAGCAATTAAGCCTATATTGTGAGAATTCATTGTTCCACGAAATTTTGGATAAGGGATGAAACTCCCGTCCCCAATCAATTTGAATATACTATACTTTGGTATAATTGGATTATGTTTCTATGAGTTTTAAGAAAAGTTATCAGATTTGTACTTGAGAAAATATATCCAAGTATACTTTGTGTGCATCTACAAAGTACAAAGGAAATTAAAAACACCATGTATAAAAATCAATATAAAGTCATACTGTATGTTGATATATAATTGTGAGAGGTGGATTCTAATTTTGGGGATCTCTGGTATTTAAAATTTAAGAGGTGTGTGTTGTGGATGGAGTAACAGTACAAGTATTTAGAATGTGGATTCTAATTATTTTATGAAATATTCATAAATGATAATGACTTTTGCTTGAGGAATAAATTATCATGTAAATGAGACTCATCCCTTAGGAAGAAATTATTGAAATATAAATGTGAAGTGAAATTTCATATCGTATAGAAATGAAGAAATTAAACATCATATAAATGAAAAAAAGAATTCATAAAAATAAACCTTAATGCTTTAGATTTTAAATATAATGTCAAATTCATTTATGTAAATGTTTATAATTTATTAATAAAAATTTATCTAGTATTTATCTTTTTCTATTATATAATAATAAATATCTCAAACTTTGTGATGGATAAAAATATACATGATGATGTAGCATTGCAAGGTACTAAAACAACAATCAAGAGAATTCCATTAAATAATAATATCTGTTGGTATATATACAAGGAAACTTTGTCTAATATATGACTAGTTTACGGCTATATATTCACATCTGTCATAAAATAATAAAGCATAGTATATTGTGGAGAAATAAAAGGGGAAACACTAATAAATTAGAGATTAACTAATCCCGTTGACATGTACATCAAGCAGTTAACAAATTCCTTGATTTAAACTTAACAATACTCTCCATCAATTGCTCCATATCCAATTCAGCTGACTGGAATATTTGTGCATTCTTGTCATTCAAATTACCCGTATATATGACAGCATATTACACTGCTTTCGTCACTAGACTACATTGAATCAGCCCCAGTGCCCCACATACTGATGAAAGAAACCAGTTTTGCAATCATGATAGAAAGCTAAGGAGATATCCATCCCATCACCGCCTTAGACAATGTTCCAAGCTTTTGAAAAATAAATCACTCAGGAACAATAAATGATTTGTTAATTCTTCCTTTGTGTGACACCCTTTACACAAATTAAGTATCTGACATCTACACTACTCTTCTAAATTCTGAGATAAATTGAATTAATAAAGAGTGGATTCTATTTTAACCTAATTATCCACTTATGAGGATTCATTAAACTTGCATGTTGATTATACAGAGTAAACACTGTTTATATTCCAAGCCCACTTATCATTCTCTCCCTTCTTTATATTTTTCACACAAACAAAATTGCCAACGCATACATGCATGTTCTCTAGCTCATTGGAAAATTGTTATCCATATTTCCCATTTCTATCTCCACTCTCTCTCCACACCAACTTCCCCGGCCACCTACATCACTGATTAAATCCCTTTTACTTTCTTTGCTGACAATAATCTACTAAACCTAGCTATCTTTTTAACAAATTTCTTCCGGCCAAATATCTATTAAACCAACCAAACGCTACACTTAATATGCCACCCTAAATACAAAATTTGAGGACTTAATGGGTGCAAATTTTAATTTTCATGAAACTAGTGCAATATATATGGATTAACCTTATCCTTCTTTCCATTAATTATGTAGGTACAGCTCTTTGCAAATTTAGACCTTAACCTTGATTATAATGCAGGATAAATTATGCAGTAAAAAAGTCACGTACGTATCATTAGAAGATAGGTTGAACAACACTATAAAATCGCCATGCTATTGTTCTTCTGGTATTTGCACCATAACTTGAAACATAGAAACCAAGAGAGAAAATGTCTCCAAAATACATTTACATGTGCCTCCTAGTAATTCTAGGGATGGTACTTTTAGCAGCCACTTCCGTAACTGATTATCATTTACTTTCGGTGGAGGAATTCCCAGGGCCGGATGACGACTATCATCTCCATCACAATCACAATCCCGATCACGATCATGATCACAATCCTAATCGTGATCATAATTATGATTACAATCAAAATTATGGTCATGATCAAGATCACGATCATGAGATTCACTGCTCACACAGTGAAAAACGCTGGCCTCCTACCACACAAAATGAGCCTTCAAAAGTAGATAACAAGAAGCCATAAGAGGAGCACACTAAATTGGAGGATGGCCATTATAAGCCTCACCACAAGAAGGATCCATAGAAAGAATCGAAGCATCCTTAAATAAGAGTTGAGTCTAAATACCATGCACTATTGTGTCTTGGTTAATTTAATTAGATCGTTGAGTCTTGGTTCTTGAAATAAAGGAATTTAATGTTATTTTAATTTCTTGTAATAGTATATGTTGGTGTCAGGTGTCAGCTTTGATCAGTTTGGCTTTGTTGAAGGAATATAGATGCGCTTGCTACATGCATGGAATCATATATGTAATTTCTTTTTCTTTGCAGCTATGGGAACTAGTTTTTAATCTCCTAATATTGATCTTGTGTATGTATTAGTGTGTCCAATGTTTATGGAACTAAAAATATATGTCATAATATTCACTCTCTGGATTTTCCTTCACTCTTCCGAGTTGGCAAACACAAGTTTAAAATGTTTTATCATAATTTTACGTACGCCCAGAAAATTTAATTAAGCCGCTATGCAAGTGATAGGATGAACCTAGGAGGTTCAAATAGATGACTTTTATAAAATAGGTAATTTAGATATTATCATTTTGATATTATTTTGTTTTATTTTAATTTCCTAAAATATTAGATGATGACATGTACGATTGTTATCTATTAGGGTTATTATATAATATTATAATGTAAGGTTTACATTTTATTTTATTTTATTCTCTTTATAGCTTTTATTTGTAGCTTTCTCTATAATTTTTAGGAGTAGTATACTATGGAGCTTTCTTTGAACCTGTCATATGATGCTTTCATTGAGCCCTAAGCTTTCATTGAGATGTGCGTTTCGGTCTCTTTCCTTTTAAATAAAAATTTTCAATCTAAATCAGAGCCATATGTTGCTCGGTTTGCGGGAACGGGCCTCTCTCTCTGGCTATCCCTCAAGCAAAGGCTTATTTAAAACAACAATATGTAATTGTTATCACAATCATGAGAAAGAACTCATTTTTATTGTTAGTCTCTTACTCAAGACTAACTCCATGACAAATAACATGTTGCTAAACGAATCTCAACATTCGTTGAAGTGGATGCTGCAAAAATCCTCCTTGAAGAAAAAGATAAAATTAGCAATTATATTCTTTATTTATAATTTTAAATTAACAATTATAATGAAAATATAATATTAAAAAAATAAAGTATTAATGTATTATACTTATAAGTTATATTAATAAAATAAAATAAAATAAAATAAAAAATGTGTGATAAAGGAATATATATATATATATATAGAGAGAGAGAGAGAGAGGCAGACCTATCCCCCCTAAATTTTCGTTGACGGCAACACCTCTTAATACTGTAGGAGAAAGCGCAATGCGAACAGAAGGAGAAAACAGCTCATAAGAACAACAATGGGAACTAGAAAGAAAACGCAGACCAGCAGAGTGCGTGCGAAGAAGAGGAGAAAAGAAGCTAGGTTTGTCATATTTGGGCCTAATTTGCTTTCTGTACCCACTTTTTTTCTTTCTGCAGTTTCATATTACATTTTCAAAATGAACTTTTGAGTTTTAATTTAGGTAGTTGTTATTTACAGTCTTTTTTATTATTAATACATTTTACTTGTGTTATCAAATTTAATTGTTATTTTGGATTTTTCAGTATAGAATTATCGATAAATTTTCTTAATCAAATAATTTTAGTTATATACATATATATAATATAATTTTAAGTGGATTCATAATCTTGTACATAAAACATTGATTAAATTTTCTTTACAAATTTTTTTTTTGGGGGCGTTGCTCTCGAACCCCCGCCACTAAATATGCAGACATAAAAATATTTTCTGAAAGGTTTGAGTGCCCCCTTAATTTTTTTCTAGATCCGCCCCTATATATATATATGACATATGTTTATCATGTAGTACAAAAATTTAATTTTACACATTAATTGACATAAGAGAGAAAAGATAATGTATTAAATATGATGATAATTGTATTAATGATAAAATATTTAGAATAATATAATTGTTTAAATTCTATTGGTTATAAAAGATGAGATTGTTTAATCTCATTTTTTACTTAAGGACAATTAGACAAACTCTAAACAAATTGGTGTTGTGAAACGATATGTGTAGATATGATTAGTTGAACTACATTAAATAAGTTTGTGGTTTTTTCTAATTATGGTGTTGCCTTTTCAATTATTGTGTGATTTTTCATTATTATGAGTTTAAAGGATTCACGTTAAATTAGAATAAGATTGAGTATATGTAGTGTGGGTTTTTGTTGTAAGAAATGATGATTAAGACTTTGTGCATCTACTTTATTAAAAGGTACCCAATAAAAATGTTTTTAGATACTTGAGATCAATTTTGCAAAAAAGGTGAAAAGTTTGATAAGGATGTAAATCATAGAATCAGATAAGGGTAAATAAAATAACAAAATACATATGAATTTTTGTATGACCGTAAAATTTCTCTTAAGTTAAAAGAAAAATTCTATAAAATAATTGTAAGACCTGCAATATTATATGGAGTTGAATGTTGATAGCACATAAATAACATGAGCATAAGATAAGGGTAGCAGAAATGATAATGTTAATATAGATGTGCAATTATACGAAAATGGATAAGAAATGAAGATATTCGACGAAAGGTAGCAGTAATGCTGATAAATGAAAAGATGAGGGAACATAGATTGAGATGGTTTTGGTACGTAATGAGACGGCTTCTGGATGCTCCCGTAAGAATGAAAATTTGTTATCAAGAGCTCGACACAAAGAGAGGTAGAGATAGACCGAAACTTACCTGTAAAAAAGGTAATTAAATAAGATTTAATGAAGTGAGATATAGATTGATGGACAATATGTCTTAGTACAGAATGAATAAAAATTATAAATTTGGTGGATGATTAGACATGTTGTTATCTCTATATTTCAAATGATCTCTTTTTAATTATTTTCCTCTTCTCCTCCCTCCTTCTTTCTCTTTTATTTTATCTTATTTCCCATTTTCTTTTTTCTTTCACTTTTTTTAAACATCCTCGTTTCTATTATTAGATTTATCTACCACCAATTTTAATTATCTTAGGTATGTTGTTAATGTTGTATGTATGCATATTTTTTCCCAACACAAGTTTCGATAACAGTATAAGAAAGTATCATTCGGATCAAAGACTTCTTGATGGCATTCGCATAGTTTGAGTGTACAAGTTATCATTTTATATCTGCATATAGCTGTTGTTGAAAAATATCCACGGCTGATAATGAATTGATCTAAAATAATACATTTCTTATTATAATATTAAGATAAATGGGGATGGTAAATTTTCTTAATCACATTAGATCCCGATCAATAACAAGTGCTCAGTCAATCATATGCCTCGATGATGATAATAATAAGGTATATGAAAGTGTTAATATATAGCTTCACACCTTTAAAAAAAAAGTTTCAACTTCACTCCAAAACTAAATTTATTTATTTATTTATTATTTCTTATATTTTTTAAGTATTAATCCACACAATATTGGGCACTTATCGAAGAGAAACTATGAGGAAACCGATACCAATTTATCAAATAAAACATTTTAGAGATGTACACCCGACCAAGAGGATGCAGATACTCGTGTCCTGTATGTTTAGGTGAGAATAAGTGAGATGCCAAAGACACAAATGCACACTTAGTAGATTGAAACTCTATTTGTGAGTATATATTGACTATATGGTCTGACTGAGTAAAGGAAAGTATTCACTGCTATATATAGGTTTTGAAAGTTTTGTATATATTGGTATAGTTTGATAGAGCATGATGAGAGGTGATGTAAACTTGACATGCAGGGTACTTGAGGGAAGTTAATTTGTTGGTCAAGTGAACTGCTTGAGTGAAGCTATATGGTTCCAACAAGTGTAGGGGAGGGAGGCCTGTGCCTGTGAAGCTAATTCTATTTATACCATTAATTTGTCTATGCTTTCTTTCAACTGATCTTTTTTTTAAAACCAGAAGGTATTTTAGATTATTTTTTTACACCCAGCTAATATTTTTTCTATCGGATCAGGCTATTTTTAAATAAAATAGTACTTCTAATTATGACTCTTCATCCAAGTTAATTTGATGCGAAATGTTTGGACAAACAAATCTATATTGTGAGAATTAATTAATTCCCCAAAAAAATTTGGATAAGGGGTAAAACTCCCCTCCCCAATCAATTTGAATAGACTATAATTTGGTATTGGAGATAAATGATTTGTTAATATTCTTCCTTTGTACACACTTTAGACAAAGTATCTGACATGACACTACTCTTCTAAGAGATTAATATGAATAAATAGTGAATTCGATTTTGAACTAAATTAACTAAATTATTTTAAAGGTGATAAACTTACATATTAACGTTTTAGACTTTATTTTTATTTTCACTTTTTTCAACTTTATTTTTATTTTCACTTTTTTCTCATGCATTGATTAACAACAATTTTGATTTTTATAAACTATAGTTTAATTCATATAAAATTTTCCTCAATAATTTATGAGTTTATTATCTAATATAAAGAGAAGTTAAACTTATATAATAACTTTAATATAAAATAGACCTTAAGTAAACATTAATAAGCCAAGTTAAACTTTCAATAAATGATACCAAACTTAAAAATAAAACCTATAACAAACCAGAGTCAAGTCTTCGAATATTTTAAACACACTAAGCCTATTTAACGAAAATGTTACTCCACCTAACCTTTTCTCGCTCCTGTACACACAACAAAACTCTCCATATCTCCACCCACCCGCAGCTACCTACATCAGTGTTTAAATCCCTTTTATTTTCTTTCGCCAAAAACAATTTGTTAAAATTTCTTCCGGCCAACAATCTATTAAATCAACCAACCGCTACACTTAATATGCCACCCTAAAACACAAAAGTTGAGAACTTAATGGCTCAAATTTTAATTTTCATGAAACTACTGCAATATATATATATATATATATATATATATATATATATATATAGGATTAGCCTTATCCTTCATTCCATTAATTATGTGGGTACAACTTTTTGAAAATCTAGACCTTAACCTTGATTATAATGCAGGACAAATAATGCAGTAAAAAAGAGATGTGTCATTAGAAGATAGGTTGAAATACACTATAAAATGGTATGCTATTGTTCTTTTGTATTTGCACCGTAACTTGGTAATAAGTTGTCTGAGAATGATCGATCTCCTTTAAATGTAGCAAAGGACACATGACCTTGAAATTTTATCGTTGATAAATGATAATAATGAATCACGTGGCAATTAGCAGATGTTGGGGATTGTTCTGCAAATGACACTGTGAAGCCACTCAAACTAATAAAAAAAGAAAAAGTTGAATGGTACAGAAATGCATTGCATAAAAACTATTTAGCTATTTCTTCTGATTTATCATCATAATTTACCTAAGAGGAAGTAACTTAATTTAGATCTTCAAGATATAAAATATTCAGCATAAATATCAGGTATATCTGCTTGAAAAGAATGTAACTTTTAATTTTTGGTTACCTTTATAACATTTTCTTTGGGAAACCATATATCAAATGTATTCGAAAATTATGTAGAAGTTCACAGGTAGAGGTTATGCCACTTAAAATCCACGAAGTTTCCTCTAAGACAACAAAATTGATATTTTCCATTTTAAGACCACTGAAACAAGAAACCAAGAGAAAATGGTAAAACATTAAAAAAGGTATAGAATAAACAAGAAAAACCCACGTGAGGATTAAAATTAATAAAAGTCACAAGATTTCGGATTCCGGTCCAAGTATCCAACCATTTCAATTAGACCAAAATCAATTGCCAGAAGAAGCTTCTTATGCTTCAAAGTTGGACTCTAAAAGTTGGCCAAGAGTTTAGTATTTAACTTACGAGGTTGGGATTTGATAACATTTTTAGATATCTCACCAACTTAGTAGGGCTCTTTCCTTCCCCTTTCCTTTTCATTTTCTAAACAAATTGATATTGCTGATGACGTACTAATCTTTTTTTTTTCTCCTTTTCTTGCTATTTTTAATTCCCTTTTCCTCAAGTAAATCTTGGCACTTGGGTCCCTTTCTCACACCAATGTGTTTTCGAGTTTTTGCTTTGCAAATAATTAGTTATGGTCGCGAGAGACAAACCTAGCCTCCTACCATGGCAAGCTATCTATGCCACGTGTTTTGAACAGAACCATATAGAGAGAGAAGTTTGATAACCTATGCTTGCCATACTCGTAATCATGAAAAGGAAGCATATACCACGTCATATTCCATGTTAAAAAAAAAATACAAGTGTTAAATCAATTGGGTCCTATTATCTTCCATGATTGATCAAACATTGGAATTTTTGTCATAACTTTTTTTTATTAATCATATAATATTAGTATAAAATATTTATTTGTTAAAAAATTTAAATATATGTAATTTTTAAATTATATATATATATATATATATATATATATAAATTGTCCAATCGTTATCACGTGTCAATGACTAAATAGATTATATTTTTTGTTTTGTTTTTTTAATGCATTTTAGTTTTATTTTAAAAAATTTAAATACTCTATTCTATTAGTATTATTTTTCTCTCATTCTTTCTTTTATTAAAACATCTATATTATACTGGTTTCCATATTAATTTATTATATATCCAAGTTTGAATTTAAATTTGGATCATTTGAGTAAGAAACATGAATGATTATCATTTGTATCAATCAATATTGATTTGATAATTTTTTATGATTATTATCATCATAAAATTATCACATAAAAACACTACTTTCTTATCTTGCTTCATCACAAATTACTCCATTAAATTGTTTCCATGCTAGAAGTCTGGAATTTTGCACGCTTGAAGACAAAATTGACCCCAAAAGTCATAAGAAACCCCGTGCATGGTTACGCGCGGCTTAAATCGTGCAGAATTCAACCATCCCAAATTGACTTAAAATGTAATATGAACTAAATCTACAGTCACATTAACTAATTTAGAAAAGTAAACTCTTACCTGATGAATGTTTAAATTATATTTTCTTTTAATTTTAGAAATTACTCCTTTCGTTCTTAGTTATAATTTTTTTCCAACTAATTTTGTTTTTTTAAGAAAAATAATTAATTTAATTAATGACATTAAATTTATCTATTATTTATACTATTATTTCAAAATTACTCTTTTTTTATCTCTCTATTCATATAATTATTTATCATTAATGTTTGAAGAAAGAATAATTAAGTAAGAATATTATCTGAGAAAATAATTAATATATCAAGAAATTAGAAAAAAGATACTATAAAAAGACACAAATATTTTTTTAAAAAAATATTTAATAATTAAGAATGGATGGAGTATAATTTTTAAAGATGAAATATATTATAATTTAGTATATTAAAGGAAATTTTTTTCTTTATATAACTTTTAGAGTGATTCCCTATAAAAAAAACTTTTAGAGTGATTTATGATTAATTATGAACATCTTATTATTGATTTAGAATTCAAAAAGATAAATGGCATTTTAAATGCCCAAATTATTTATTTCAACCCTTCACCGAACCTTCATTTCGTTTAAATTTTATGCGAATAAAAAGTCCGACAAGAGATAACCAAGTATTAAATTTTTTTATGGACGGATTTTGTTTTTTACTAAATTTTTATGGAGGAATTAATCTTTGATTGTCAAGTAGAGACTACACTTAGGGTATGATTGAAAGAATAGTCTGTAAAAAAAGAGTTTTTTAAGAAAAGGAAGGAAAGACAATTTTTTTCAGTTTAAATTAAGATAATTGCATAAAATTTATAAAAAAAAAATAACAACACGTTAAATTAATTTGTTATTTTATTTCTGTTATTATAAAAAAATCAGCAAAATATTTTTAGAAAAATAATGCTTTATAAAATATTAATTAAAATCTTTTTTTAAGGGAAAAAATATTTATTAAAAATCTAAAACCTGTTCTTTCATTTATTTCTTTCAAAATTTATCTCCCAAGCATGTTCTTAGTGTATACCTATTAAAAAATAAAAAGTCTTAAATTCAACAGTAAACGTTTAAAATAAGTCAGTTATATCAAGTGTATTAAAGAAAAGAAAAATAGAGATGCTCAGTTGCGTTTTTCAAAACAATAAGTAGAAGAGTTGTAATAATTTGTATATATATTTATCCAAAAGAGACCAGTGTAATACTACTATAATTAATTTACACACTAGTACTGCTATTCCTTGTATGTTCATCTTTACAAGACGGCAAAAAATAAAAGGTCCCATTACATATTTTGCACTTAAAGGGAAAGGGCAAAAACGAAAAGATAAACTCAAATATAGATTATATGATCATCAGTAATATGGCATTATGACAAATATTCTTCCTACCAAAACAAATGATAAAATACAAGAACAAAAGAACATAAGAAATGGGTGACACCAAGATATATAACTCCAAGCTTTGTAGAGATACTTTAAGATCGTGGCTCAACTAAAATTATCTCAAAAAACAATAAAAATAAGCATGAAAAATCTTAATAGCTTAAGCTAATTTGTTGCAAGTGATGAAAGATTAAAAAATGGTTGTACTAAGCAACTAGATTTACCAAGTACATATAGTATGATCAGAGCACATCAACAAGTGTTCCAAATAGTCAGGCCCTAGGTCTTGGAACACAAGCACATTATCATCATCACTCTCTTCTTCCTTCTTCCTCTTAGAAGCCATTTTGCGTCCCAAGGAGTGTCTCCTCTTCAAGGCCACAACGGGAGAGCATCCATCAAGCTGAGAGAGAGCACAATTCATGTCTCTCAGTGACTCCTTCACCTTCTCCACGGGGAAGTTGAGAACCGCGGCGGAGCCCCTCATGGAGAATGCGGCTTGGTCATAAGCCAGCGCCGCAGCCTCGGCGCTGTCGAATGTTCCAAGCCACACCCTCACGCCGTGCCGGGTGGAGTCCCTTATCTCCGCCGCAAACTTCCCCCACGGCCGCCTCCGCACTCCGCGGAAGCTGCTCTTCTTGTTGCTATTATTATTCTTGTTGTTGTTGCTGTTATTGTTTTCCTGTGAGTTCACTTCCTCTTCCTTGACGGTCACTTTTTTTTCTTGGTATGATGTGATCATGCCGTAGAGAAGCATCTCTTCGGGGTCGTTTTCGTTGAAGGGGAGGTGGTGATGAGGGGACCCGAATGAGGAGGACTCTGAGGAGTTTGATGAGTGGAGGATGGAGGAACAATCCATTGAAAGTTTTTGGTGTTTGGAGGTAACACGAGATGAGTAAACAGAGTTGCTCTGTTTTTTATTAGTTTTTGAACCCCCCCACGCTTCGTTTATATAGCCAGAGAAAATTATCCGTCAAATCCGATACCCTAATTCACTTTAGATAGATTTTTTTTTTTTTAAATAACAAAAAGTTTAAGTGAACCCACATTTTAAATATGAGTTTATTTTTTATCGACTAGATCCACATTTCTTGTCTCACCTAAATAAATAAAGATAATATAAAAGAAAAAATTATATTTTATATATCATAATGAAATATCAAAATATAGATGAATTTAAATGATATAATATAAAAAAATATAGTCTGAATTCAAATCTTTAAATTTATTAAGTTGTAAAAAAAACTAATATTTTTTCTTAAATCTACTTCTATTAGTCCAAGGATTGATGCAATTATATAAGGATTTAATATGTTCATATGTTCATATATAAGGAAACAATCTATTTAGAAAAATAATTTCTATTTAATTTTGTTCTATGTGTAAAATATTTTTCAAGCCAATAATAATCACATATCATAAATAAAATAAAATTAATTTTTAACTAGATGGGTTAAAAACATCCGTGCTATCTGATTTACAAGGAAAACAAAAAAACTTATCAGCAGTGGTATCATCACTCGATAATTATTAATTAATATCATCACTCTTTATGCGCTTGGTGACGGTTAAGGGCTTAGTGTCAATGGGATAACAGTTAACGGAGGGTGGTGTGGAAAAAGATTGGATCAGTTGGCGTATCTCCTTGACTCAGAATTTGTGAGGTGTAATACCGTTGGCTATCCCCTTCCCAATTTCCTACACTTTTTTATTTTTTATTTTTCGGAGTAAAAAATAAATTAAAATTATCATTTAGACTATTATGTTTATAATAGATTTTCTTTTGAAAGGCTTTTTTATAATAAATTAATGAAACAAAGTTTGTTGATTGTTTTGCGTGGGAAAATGAAGTAGCACGGGGTGGATTATTTTCTAAAGAGAAATGTTAATTGTTTTATATAATATTTTGGTAGAGAGATTGAAAGAAAATAATAAAAATAATATTTTTTCAGTCAAAAAAATAAAATAATAATTTGTTAGAAAGATAACGAGAGGGAAAATAATATTGTAGAGATATTAAATTATGATTAAATTATGTTTTTAGTGTCTCCTCAAATTATGGGATCTATTTTCGTTTATCTCCTAAATAAAAATTATTTTTTAGTTTCTCAAAAAATTTTAAAAAAATATCTTTTTAGTCTCTCCCATAAAATAAAAATTTTCATTTTTTTTAGTTCCTTCAATTTTGAGGGAAGAACTAAAATGAAGTTTTTTGAATTTGATGGAGTAAAAATACAGAATTTTATTTAAAAGATTAAAAAAATAGAATCCCTAAGGATATACTAAGTAATTTTATTGCATTACTTATTTTACTTACCAAATAAGTAATTTTATTTTCTAAGGATATACTACAATGACTTGGCAAACTAAGCCATATCGTCCCAATAAAAAAAAAACATATATCTTGTGGCAGAAAATACTCCCACTTTATTTCACGATATGTGATTGTCAAATGTGAAATAGAGAGATGAAATGGTGAGAGATTAAAGAACAATTTGTTAAAAAGAAAATATTGTTGGAAATAAAATAATATAAAGTAACCATTCATGAAGATTGAAATGACTCAAATGAGTAAATTGGAGATAAAATAAAAGTCATGTTTTTATTATTGCAAAAAATATTTCATTAAAGATAATTAAAATATATTATTTTTTATACTTTATATTTATTATCTCAAAATTAAAATAGAAAAACTAATAATATTCAATTGGATAAAAATAATTGTTTATGATATATATATATATATATATATATATATATATATATATATATATATATATAAGATAATTTATAAGACATTTAATGTTTTTTTTAGGATTACTCTATTAAAGAGAATACTATTAGTTATTCAAATTGTAACTAACATGTTGGTGGATTGAGTGGTATTAGCTTATTAGGAATGAATTCTTAAGTACATTATTGAATTTAAATTTTTTAGATAAAAAAAATGTGGTAAAAAAAATCCTACTAAAGATATAAATTTCTGAAAACATTAATTATCAACAAATTAGTTAATAATTTACATAAATATGATGATGATAAAAAAAAGTTACTTAAATAGGAAATAAATAAAAGATGTAATGTATAATGTTATAATTCATATGCGAAAAAAGTTACTTTTTAAATATATAAAGTGTTCTAATCGTTCAATCTTCACAAGTTTGTGCGAAAAGTATAGTCTGCGTGGGCTCTTTGACACGTCAATTGGTCACAATTGACGGTTGGAGACCAATGGTAATGAGAACCTTCATAACCAACGTGGCATGTGGTAGACAGTTTGTTGTTTTTTTATGACAATAAATAATAGGTATTTTTAGACTAATTTTTACGTCAACTAATCAATTAAAATACGTTTTTGATAGTGTAATTTTACAAAAAGTACTCTTACGTTTCTCATGTAGTTAATTTTTTTACCTAATAGTTATATTATGTGCATGGTCTGTATATAACGAATATTTTTAGATAGCGTGTCTCAGTGATTTTTTTCTCTTTAACATTGCTGTTAGACAGTATGCGGACCACTTGTGCCTATTTTGATTATTTTTCTTTTTAAAAATTTGAACATATATAAATTATTAACTACAGTTTATTGATAATTGGGAGAAGAGATCTTAGCAAGTTGCTGATTCTTGCTTATCTACCCCACGCAATAAGTTGGAGCTTGGACTGATTAATCACAAACGTAGATAAAAGCTTATTCAATTTCATAACTTTATGGTGAGTTTTATTCGGAAGTAAGCAAATTAGATCGTTTCATGCTCTTATAAAGGTGTCAAGATTATGCTCTAACTTTCATGTTTTTGAGTTGAGTTTGCTGCTACCTATATTAACTCTATTATTATGAATCAAATGGAATAATTGCCTTTGCATAAAAAATAAAAAAAAAGACGATATCTTTCTCGAGCTAAATAAAACTACTATACATGTCAAAACTCTTTCTCTATGTATTTGTTGCATGTTTAAATAAAAATGAAAAGAAAGAACACGCACGTCAAAATCAGTTAAAAAACCTAGTCCTTGTCAAGCCAAGAAGGGCATTCTTCTAGGTGACCTCAATTTATGACGTCATTTATATTTTAAATATATTTTTCAGTTTCTGTCAGTGTAAATTCTCAGTTATAATGAATACTATTTTTTTTAATTAAGTTATAATGAATCCTGTTAATGCCAAAAGAAGTAAATTATAATGAATCCTGTCAGTGTAAATTTATTTTTTATTTATAAAAAAATCAATCATTTATGCGTCCAACAGTCTCTGAAGTCTGAACAATGTCACAATCTGACCGAGTATCTATCATTCTGTGTCTCTGTTACAGTGTCACTCACTTGTTAATTTTTAGAAAAATGTTTCTTTGGACGATTGAGATAGAAAGATATAAGAAATAAATGATTAATTTGATTGATTATATAATGTGATAAAAAAAATAAAAAAAATAAAGTTGTTGACTGATTATTTAAAAAAAATTGTTACCAAAATATAATTACTCTAATTTTTAACAAGACATTTTTAACCGAATTTAATAGTTATGGATTAATCTCTAATTTGATATGATAAATGAAAATAATTTAAAGGTTATAAAAATAAGTTTGAATATTTCTAGGCTAAGTTATGCTTAAGTCAGATATGATTATTATGGAAAACAAATTTTTTTATCCAAAATATAAGTTTGAATATTTGAAAGAAAACAAAGAAGATGAAAACAATTTGATAATTGGTAGGATTAATTGTATTACTTTTTAATATTTTTTATCATTTGATTTTTAATTTATATCTCACATATTTTTACTCACATTCTTTATTTTTATTTATCTTATTTCTCTTAGTCTACCAAAGAGACTCTCAGGATTGGTTTGCTAAGAAGAAGAGAAAGAGGAGGGAAGAGAAGGAAAAATAGGATTGAAGAGTGATTCAGTATCAAAAAGATTAAAACAGGCATGTCATGATTTTTTGAAATAACAGCATGATTTTTTTAAATTGGTTATATGAGATTAAATCTTAATCGCTCACACATCAATATATGATTTATATTCATTATTTTTCACATAAAAATGATCATCTAAATGCACACATGTACACAGATAAGGAACCACTTGTATTAATACATTTGGGTTTCTGTGAGAACTTGACAATAGATAATAATCATCTTTGTATGAAGATTAAAAATAATAAACTGTTCATATTAAAACTAAATTATAGATGTACAATGCTACTTCATGAAAAAATTGTCACTAACACTTTCTCATTCCCATCAGCACAATTAACAGATTTCATCAATAAAATTGTTTACATTCTTAGGTTCAATGAATACTGGCGCAAAAGTGAAATGTCGTGATTAAATGAGAATATGTAAACAACTCTAGGTGTTCAAATCAATTTGAACTTCTATAAACATTGCATCATTCCAGAATAAGATTGTAGGGGGGGACCTCACAAATTTCTACAATCTTCGGAGGTGTTATCTGCTTGACTTGTTTTCAGCTCACTTCGGGTTGAAAACTTGTCATCAAGAATGATTGCTACCTACACTCTTAGCATTTTTACTTGCGCAATTTTCGAGTCGTATTCGTCTAATTGACGCTTGACTTTACTTTAATCTATGTCTAATCTTCTATAACGATCTGCATTTGTAATGTAGATATGTTGACAAAAAAGTCAAGAATGTCATTGAGTTATTGTTTGGATGTGAGTGAGACATATTAGGACACGCGAACATGTTCATAGAATGTTTTAAGAGTCCCTAGTATGCATAGGTTACAAGAATCCTTTATGTCAGCTTTACAGAGCAATATGGGATGCACACTTACATGACTTAACAAGTTTTTTAAGTGGATTTTAGACGTCTCCGTAACTCAATAAGAATTGTTTTTTTGTTGTATAATAATAACATTGAATTTAAGATCTTGTGTTAACTATTTCAATCTCCCATCACTGGTTAATAAAGATTTGAATGTGAGAAGATTAGCTTTTAGATTATTATAATAGATTGGATTTAATGATGTAGATCCAAAACATAATTATTCTAATTTATAGAATATGTTAACAGTTTTGGACCCTAATTGCATTGCTTGACTTTTCCAAGATGAAAGGGTAATGCTTAGTTTATTGGACTTAGTTTTATTAATTTAGTTTTTCAACATTAGGCTTTAGTTCATCCATTTTTCCTTTTTTCAATTACTAATGTACGTAATAGAGAAAATTGTTCACAAAAGTGACTAAATTATTCTTTGTTTTGTGTGTCCCATCTGAGATTAAGAAGTTGTGAAGGAGTAGACTTTAGTAGAAGGAGAAAAAAGAAGCAAACTAAAAACGAGAAAGATGACTTTTTATCCACATGTACAAAGCCTTTTTATTATTATCTTTTCATTTTAAATCATTTTTCTTCCACCTATACATTTGATAAGTAATTTGACCTTTTTAGCCAATTCAATGACAAAATGCACTAAAAGTGGTAATTTTATGCTTTTGATTCGAATTACGGATATGCAAATAATATGTATATATTTTTTTTATTTATTTTCTTTTTGGTTGAATAAGTTTCTCGAACGTATAGTTATTCACTTATCTGTATGTGAATTTCTGGATCTTCTTAATTTTGGTTGCAAAGGGTTAATGTGAAAGGTTTAATTATAGGTCGTGCATGGCTGAAGATGTAAAGCCACCATGAAAATGACCCTTTATCTTGGTCCTTATAAGCATGAATGAATTGTCTACGAAATTGTTTGTTTTAGTCTGTGATGAGGAATCATTATCCATAGAACATAGTAGCATACATAGCTTTCAAAAATCAAAATTGGAACTGAGTACATTGAATGATCAAGATGCACTCCCCTTGAACTTGTCCCAATGTCACCAAAACTAAGATTTAGGCTAATCTTTTAATAGTCCTCGGAATAGTATGGATACTTTATTTGATGGATCTTTCAACGTCAAACATTAGCCCATCAATCAATAGACATCTTTGAAATTCAAGACTTTCACATATGTATGCAGCTATTGAGAAAGCCCATTTTGAGATTACTGTTCTACAATCATAGTTTCACTAAAATTATTAACAAATCAATTGATAATAAACTGGAGTATTTACTCTTAAAAATAATATAATTTCTTTAGTTGTCAGAGAAAAAATAAAATTTATTTACATGTCTTTTTTTATCACTAAGATTGTGTTTGATTTGATAAACATAATTAAATGATCAAGGATGGACAGTTTGATTGAAACGAATAATAAGAGAATAAATTTATAAGTGATGGGTTCATAGCTTGAAATTTTCATCTTTTTGTTTGTAGTAAAATTGATTTTTAAGGTAAAAAATCGATTTCAAAAAATTAATTTTTTTAGATAAAAAAAATTGATTTTCTTTCGGACAATTTAAAAGTATTATTTTTGTGTAAAAATAAAGAAAATTCGATTTTCATTGATTTTTACACATAAAAAACAATTTGAAGTTGTTTATTTGTGAGTTATTTTGAACTTCTTACATAATGTACACTGTCATTTTTTGTTGTCGTTAGATTGTTTATGATTATTGTTTAGCTATCTTTTGCATGTTTAAATGTTTTAATTTTGAATTAGTTAAACTAATTAGACACTTCATTCTTTTTTTTTCATTTTTAAAATATATTATAAATTAATCAATTAACCCGACTATCCAACTAGAAACAACTTGAATAAAGTCGGATTAATTTGTATTAGATTGCTTAATAAATGCCAACAATCAACCCAACTATCCAACTAAAATCAACTTGAATAAAATTGGATTGATTTGGATTAGATTACTTAATAAATACCATACTTGGCCTAATGCGAGCTATTTACATCTCTAGCTTTCATGGAATTTGTTCACCAGTCCTCTCTTGGAATTTCGACTCATTCTAAAATACCATTTCTATAAATAAAAAATTCACTGATTTTCCAATTCAGGTGATATTCATCGGCTTCTCCATTGAATTATTCTCACCTATTTGAGCTTATTTTAAATTATGTTTATTTATTATGCAGTCTGAATTTTTTTTAAAATTATTTATTTCAAGAAATTAAAAATAATATTTTTTTAGTGCTCATTATATGAAATAAAAAAGCGTTATTGAAATGAGTGAATAATATAATTACATAAGATTTGGTATTTTATAATATTTATAATTATTTTTTTTAAATTTCATTTTGGATGTCCTTTTTGAATTCTTAATTACAATAATATAGTTATTAAAGACTATTTGGATAATTTATAAAATAATTTTTTTAACATACATTGACATTATTAAATTTTATTTAGATAAATTATGTTTTATCTTTTAAAAATATTATTGAACAATAATATAGGAGTTTTTAAGTATTTAAATTTTATAATTAATACTTAAATTTATTTATGTAATACTTTATATAATAAAATACTTATAAATATTTGTTTTAATTTTTTATTAATTAAATAGGTTTTTATACTTTAAATTTTTTTAATTATATTAACTACACGGAATAAAAGAACAACATTCCAGCAAAGCAAAGAGTAAATAATTTGTTAATATTTTAAATTATCTATAATTTCTATTCTTTAAATTTAATTTATATATCATTTTTTTTAATTTATAGTTATGTTTTTAAAAATTTTAATTGCAAAAATATATTTAAAAAATCATTTTTCTTTTATTATTAAATAATATTTAATGTAAATTGACATTATTTAAGTGTTTTAAATAAATTATTTCTCATCTTTTGAAAATATTATTGAATATTTTATAGAAATTTTAAATATTTATCGTTTATAATTAATGGTTAATTAATAATTTGTATAATAAAATACTTTTAACACATGTTTAACATTCTTTCGATTTATTAAAATAGTTTTTGACATGTTTTAAAATTTATATATATATATATATATATATATATATTGTAATACTTTTATATTTTTTCATCAAATAAAATTTATCTGGATTAAATTAATTTTACATAATTGTAACCAAAAACTAATTTTATCTAAGTATTTTTAATTTTTAATACGTTCTTCTAATTAGTGTTAAATATTGTTTACAAACAAATTTTAACTTGAAAGAAATTTTAAAACAAAAAATATAGAAATTACCAAAAAAAATTACACTTTTTTTAAAGCTCTTTATTTGAGCTTTAACCTTAATTATCCTTTGTGTATAAAAAAAACTTTAAATTATATTTTAATAAAAAATGGACAAATTAAAGTATAACCTTAATATATTTTTTCTTAACACATATTTCATTCTAAACCTAAATCTTAAAATTTTAAATTATAAGTTTTTAAATGAACTATACGTATCTTTTTTATATGTATAATTTTAAATATATCATCTTTTAGTATATATTTAAGTTAATTATGTATATCTTTTTAATAATTTTATTCTATTAAGTATTTATATAATATCACAAAAAATGTTTATATATTTAATAAATAATAATTAAAATTATATTATCTTCCAATACTTGACTAGTTTTTGTAGTTTCTTTCAAATTTAGGTTATCACGGCACTGGCTAGCTTCTTCTTTTTTTTTGGCAAGATCGATCATGGTACTAGCTAATATTTTTATTTCCAGGCTCAACTCTCAACTTTACTTTGTTATATATTCATTTTCTTAATTAATGGCGGCCAATTGACCGAAAAGGATGTTTTTTTATTACCATTTGGGAGTGAGTTTACCAAAAAAAAAAAAGGTAAATCGTAATCGATATTATGACTTATATATTTTTTAATTTTTATATTGAAGTCGTAAAAAAAATTATAACTTCAATATTTTTTTTAGAAGTATGACTTTACAGTCGTAAATTTTTTTACAACTCCTAATCTTTGTTTTTTAATATATGCACTACGATTTTAAAGTTGTCATTACTTTTATAACTTTCAATTTTCAAGTTTTTTTGTTTTTTCAAAAAAAATTGTAAAATTTGTTTTTTTAATTTAATTATTTAATAAATAAATTTAGAATGTATATTAAATAAATTAATATATTAAAAATTACATATACCAAAAATTAAAAAATATTAAATAAAATCATATAAAAAAATTCTTTTAAATAAAAAAATTTATTGAAATAAAATTTTTATTGAAAATATACTAAATAAAACAGTGTTATAATAGTTTTTGATAAACTAATAGTGTGGGACAGTGCTCTTCACAGGCAAAAGAGAAAAAAGAGAGAGGATCGACAGAAGAAAAAAATGGGCCCGGACTACATGTGAAGGTGATATAAAAGTTCACAATGCAACAATAGAGACGTGAAGAACACATAAAATCATCTAGCCGGATATAATTAAAAACAACCATATCATCCTTAAGGCCGAGTTTGTTTTAGGGAAAAATAATAGAACTATAAGAGAAATTTGTGGGTTTCATGTGAGATCCTCATTATTTATACTTTATTTTTTTATTAAAAAAATCTTCTATTTTCATTCTCTCTATTTTTATTCTCTAACCAAACACAACATAAGATCCACATGTAATAAAATGTTTTCTTAGTCTTTTACTCACTGACAAATGCACGTTAGTAGCTATATTTTAATTTTTATCATTTCCACACTTCTAATACTAAATATATAGTAAGTCAGTGATACCAAAATACATCTTATGTTGTGTTTGGTTAGAATGAAATGTGCTTCTATTGACATAGCAGTACACTGTAGCATTTATCTTCTTAATTATGTAACTTGTGAATAATATTTTACTAAACCATTATTAATTACTTAGAACTAAATAGCAGTACTGTAAAAACAATTGTCAACGACACTACTATAAATACCAATAGTAACTAGTAGACAAGAAGATTACAATAGCAACAAGCATTATATATGAAATATCCTCAATACAAACAGAACACTGTTCAAATTAATTGGAGGACATTACAAAAAGACTAGACCCCTTTGATATTGTTTGCCCCTTACTCAGCACTATGATGAAAGGATGATTTGTGAAACATGACAGTAATATATATCCATTTGCACAAAATGTGGCATAAGTGCAATATGCAAACTTGTCATGAAAAAACGGACATAGAAGACATTATGTGAAGTGAAGCTGGCTCAAACTTTATAAGCAATTGGACAATGAAGGGTTTCTTTTTTTATTTTTGTTTTAACGATTTTGGTTTGGTCTTGGATCATGATAAGAGAGCTAGAAAAAGAAAAGGAAATTACAAAGAAAAATAAGAAGGCCAGGGTAGTTCAACCCTCAACCTTTCTTAACCTAGCTTCTTTTCTTCAAACTCAAGAAGCTCCTCCAACACCTTATCATCCAAATACTCAAACTCAAAAACTTGCCTCTGTTGTCCACCACCGGCATGAGTAATGGAAGATGATGATGATGCTAAATTTGGAGGATAGCCCCTAACATGATGAGAATGGTACTCATTAGGAAAATTCAAAATTGCAACACGACCCCTCATGGTAAAGGCTGCATGATCATATGCTCTAGCTGCCTCTTCAGCTGTCTCAAAAGTCCCCAGCCACAACCGTGACCCTTGCTTAGAAAGGTCTCTTATCTCAGCCGCATACTTGCCCCACGGCCGCCTTCGGACGCCGCGGTACCGGACTTCTTCCCTTCCCTTCTCCTTCAACTTGTCATGCTTTTCCTTTTGGGTCTTCTCCATGGAATATGCTTAATTGGCTTAATTAGGGTAACAATGATCAATGTTATTTTATACATCCTTTACGTTGCTATCTAGTTTGGACACGTTTTTGTGATCGTCTTGATAAAGGTACTAATTGTGAAAAATGTGACAGAAGAAGACGGGAAGTCGTCTGTCTTAATAATGAAAGTACATGCATGAAGAGATATTCTGGTTTTTCTTTGACAAATATTAACAAAATCTTTATTTATGTAATTATTGTTAATTAAACACTTACACTTACGTCTATCATGTATGGACTTTCTCTAACCTCAACAAGAAAGGTGCCATTTACTAATAAGAAAATGTCAAATATTAGAAATAACTTCTAACTCGAGTAATTAAAATTAAATTATTAATATTGACATTACAAGTCTATAATAATAATAATATACAGTGGTATATTAACATTTTAATGCATAACTAGTATACATTATTATATATAGATATATTATGCTGAAGCAATTATTTATTAATTAAAGTTATATATAACATACACCATTGTATTTCTGGTAGATAAATGATATATTAAAAATTTTAAATTTAAGTCATTTGAGTATACAACTGTGTTATAACAATATATATAAATAAAAGAATATTATTGAAAAAAGACTTTTCCTTTTAATTATCAAATAAACATTCTAAAAAGATATAAGACTGATTGAATTGCTAACAAAACTAATAATTAACATTTGTTAATAAAAAAATCAAATAAACATTCTAAAGCAAAAAGCAATAAATTATTGATAAAGAATAATAATAAAAATTCACACGAACATGTAAATATTTAAAATGAATCCTATTACATATATTTTATCTTTTCAGTATACGCACATCTAGGCCCTAAAAAAATATACGCACATCGATCTTAAAACTATTTTACGAAATTTAAAGTAAGAATAAATGTCTCAAAATGTGAATGGTATTTTGAAACAGTGCAAGAGGTGATAATTCAACTTTAGGGAATACCGCAATTGTACGATTGAAAACCGGCACGCGTGCACATGTTAATAGCGTGAAAATCACCTCCTCGTGTCGTGTGTACCCATAATACTTATCAATTATTGCTGCTGGGGCCTTTGAAACATCTATCACAGCAATAGCTCAATACACAAGTTGAGCCCAGTTTCCGGTTTTGGAAAAACGTACTTAAGACCATAGTTTTAAAATAGGATTCAGGCTTGCCCTCGTGGGAAAAAGAATCGATCTATAGACAGATTGAGTCTATAATTGGATCGAATATGTTCTTCAAAGTAATATTTTCTTATATAAATAAATAAATAAAAATGTTCAACGTTGACATGTTGGATAATAAGATTTTTTTATTTTTTTTTATTTAGGAAATCTAACTCTTGATTGAACAAATATATATTATAAATCTCTTGATATCATTTATCGAAGAAATTAAAATTAAAGTCATGGCAATGTGATAGTGACATAAGAGCAAAAGTGTGGTCAGGACAGTGATTAAGGATTCATGGTGGAGCTGCATGTGATGTGTAAGCAGTGTGTTTAGAATTGTTTTTTCCTTATCATATAGAGGATTTCCAATTAGAAGCACAATGCCTCTTCACCTTCAATCTCCATATTGCAATGTGGCATCATTAGCCTTCTAATTATTTACTCATTCTTTCATTAACATGGCCACGTAATTTCGCTTCTATCATTAGATTAGATATGACTGACAACCACTAACTATGATAAGGAAAGCAAGACAGTGAGACAGAGCAAATAAAGTATTTATAACCAAAAAAAAAAATACCCTTATTATTTGATGCTCTGTAGAAAGGGGAATGAAAGACAAGTCTTGTGTATATATATGCACAAATTATATGTACCTTCCTTATTAAATAACGATGAAATTCATAAGACATTTTTCACTCAATTGTGGTCGACAGATGGTTTCATTGGTAAGGACTTGGTCATCGATTAACCACTATCTTCATTATTCTAACTGGACCACACGACTGACTCTGTAGAGTCTTCATTAAAATTTGAAGCATACGTACGTTCCCGAAATATTGAACAGTGACCAATAGATTTGAAGCCATAAATAATTTTTGGAAATAAATTATTTTTAATAAATATGGCTAAATTTATTTGTTGTCAGAAATACTAAAATGATTTGATATAACCAAAAGGATACCCGTTGAAGGTCGGTTCAACGAAAAAAAAAACACTTTCCTAGACATCAACGTAAAAGTAATGAATGTTGTTTTGAGAAAAACGTCCGTTACGGAACGTTATTACAAACATGCACCGAGTGATTATAAAAATCATTTTCAAACATTTTAAAACTTACAAAAACAGAGGAATAAAATCAAATTTAATTGAATTCACCCGCTACGTAGTTTGAGGCAAGAACAAACGCGTTTGACAACAGTTTTTCATTGAATTTCAAGCCCTCTCATCATGTCTATTCACTACCACACCCATAATTTATATGCCATCTTAGTCTTTCTCTCTTTTCCCTACCCCATATTTCATTGCTCTTTACTCTCTAATTTTGGGGAAAACCATGGCCTCCTCCTTCATTTAGTGCATTAAGAATACCATAATTCTGAATTTCATGTAATATATTCCAATATCTAAGAGAACCCTTTTTCTGTCTGTAGAATCTACTATGGATTTTGTTAGCCAAAGGCACCTACTCCAATGGTCACATGCAACACCTCCTTCTTCAAATAATCATTCCTTCTTAGTAATCTTTGTCATAGGAATGATGTTTACATTTTTCTTCCTTATAGGCTACTATATGTTAGTTGTCAAGTGCTGCCTCAATTGGCCCCATGTTGATCATGTAAGGATTTTTTCTCTATCTAGGCCTCACGAAGACCCATCTGCACCATACTCAACAGCATCTAAACCTAGAGGGCTAGAGGAAGCAGTGATCAAATTAATCCCAGTGATTCAATACAAGCCAGAGGAAGGGAACACAGAATTTGGTGAAAGAAGCTTAATTAGTAGTGAGTGTTCAGTTTGCTTGAGTGAGTTTGAACAAGATGAGAAGCTGAGGGTTATACCAAATTGTAGTCATGTCTTTCACATAGATTGCATAGATGTTTGGCTTCAGAACAATGCTCATTGCCCTCTTTGTAGAAGAACAGTTTCCTTGACAAGCCAAGTCCATCATCATGTTGACCAAGTCAACTTTCTTATCACTCCAAGGCCTTCCCCTCAGGGCCAAAGCCAAAACAATGAAAACCTCACTGATGAAGGAGGTTTTGTTGTGATTGATTTGGATGGTGAACATGATAGAGACCAAGGAAGACAAGAAGAGTTACCAACAACATGTCCTATCATTAGTCTTTCTTCACAAATTAAGTTATTGGAGGAGAAGAAAGCAAGGAAGCTTCAAAAAGTGTCAAGTTTGGGAGATGAGTGCATTGGTGTTAGAGCCAAAGATGAAAGGTTATCAGTTCAAGCCATGAGGAGGTCTTTCTCCATGGACTCATCAGTGGATAGAAAGTTTTATGGGGCAGTTCAAGAGGCTTTACATCAACAACAGCAAAATGGGAATGTGTTTGAGGTCAGCACAATTGAAGCTTCTGGTGAAAGTGGTAGAGTCAAGAGATCATTCTTTTCTTTTGGACATGGAAGCAAATCAAGAAGTGCTGTACTCCCTGTTTATTTGGACCCCTGATTTTTTTTTTTTATATAGTAAAATGTGCTATAGTTTCCATATTTTTTGGTGAAATTTTATCTTAGTTTCCATACTTTAAAAATAACAATTTTGGTCTCTTTTTTTTTATAATTGGTGAATTTCGTCTCTTACCTTATTACCTTAAGTTTAGGTATGAAATTCCCCAACAAGCAAAAATAAGAACATAATCATCATTTTTAAAGGACAGGAACTAAGATTATTTTAACTGAGAATTAAAGAACCTAAAACACATTTTACACTTTCTTTTTTCCTGCCCGCTTTTCATTTTAGTTGGCCTATATATGTTTACAACTTTATTTGAATGATAGTAATGTGAGTCAGAGAAATTAGATGTATGAAATGAAAAGGGCATAGGAATGTATGATACACAGATGCTAAATTGGATTAAATATTATTTTAGAGCTATAATTAATTTATCTTTTGATATTTCTGAGGACAGTTCCGATTTTGTTTCAAATGTGTTGAAGTTGTGCTTATGAGCATCATTGCTGAAATTGGCACATAATGCTTTCTCAAGAAACTTTCTCCCACTAAGGAAACATTAAGGTATCCCTTGACTACTATATTCTAGCAATATCTAAAGAGATATAGAGAATTCAACAACAGAAATGGAAAATCCAACCATTTACCGAAAAGGTGAATCCAAGGTAAAGATGTCCCGTTTAAAAGAGAAGTGGGGCTCTTTTCCATTAATAAATAAAATCATATACAACCACCTTATTTATATTTCTGTAAATACTTATCACCAATATATATAATTGTATTGAGATGCTGGTACATGGAAGAAATTTGATAAGTTTGGTTTGATAAATGGCAATGTCCCCTTTTTCTAAGAGTCGGTGGATCTATATAAGATAATTTTTTAAAATTGGATAAAATTATTGCAAATAATAAAATTATTATAGTTGACAAAAAAACATCTAATTATTTAATACAACTATATAGGATGCATCAATAAGACGTTTATTTGAGTAATATTAGATTCGGTTCATTTAGGAAAATTCTCATATTTAAATTTTATAAATGAAAATAATGTAGTTGAAAAAAATAACTTATCAAATATGATCATTCAAATTTTTTGATGAAAATTAATAATCCACAAATTTTTTTGATGAAAATTAATAATCAACAAAATTAATAAATATATCATATTAAAATATACTTATAAAAAATACTTACAATTCTTACTCAAAATTATGATTAAGTTAGAACAATTCTAGACCAGTTAATCTAAGTGAGTGATCAGTGGAGTGGTTTAGTAATGGTTCTTGTTCCACAAAGTCTTCCCAAGACCCTTTTTTTGGGACGTTGACTCCATGACCCACATACATGACCCATGAATTGGACTCGTTCAAGTCCACATGTTCACACTGGTGACTTGGAGTATTGTCCATTTTGGGGGGACTTGAGTCTTCTTCCTTATGATATGTTTGATGTTTGACTAGGTAACCCTGATCTCTTCAGTACTGTATTTCTAATTATACGTGTTTTCGTTTGACCAATTCTTTCGCCACCGTTACTCACACTCTGTTCCACTTCATCTTTGTTTTCCCCTAGGAAAACCCAACTTATCCGGTAGCTAAGAAAAGTTGTAGAAAATCAACACCTCCAGGAAGAATAACAAGGAAATGAGATTCTAAAATTAAGAATAGGGAATTGATAATATAATAACGGGCGTCATTCATTCCCTTGAGCACTAGATAAAGGAAGTTATTCCGAGAGATTCCTCGTAGTATTTTACAGTAAACACCAAACATCCTAAACAATATACAGTTATTGTGAGAATGCCATAATTAACAGGATGATAATAATAATAATATCCATGAAGTTGAGATACAAGACAACAGAATAGTACATTCAAAAGTAAATTTTAAATGGCAGCAAAATTGTTTGCTCTTTCTTTTTTCTCTACTCTTTTTTTTTCTTCAAAATATTAGCTGAGCAGCACGATAAGCAATTCTAAACGGATTGACTCCTTTGTATGGTTATTAGCATCCTAACAGTTAATTAACCATGCAATGCATTTGTTCACTGGTAAACTCCAAAATGATTTTTAATGTAGAACCACAACAGTTCTTGCTAAGGAGATAATATACATCATTTCTTCTGGGCAATTCCCTGAAATTGCTTTGTGGGACTCAATGGTTTCGACTAGTAAATTATGCACATGGCCCTAGATTAGAAGGAAATACCAAGCAAGCAGATCAGAGGAATCAAGATGTTCATTGACAAAGCCGAGACAAAATTTTAAGCACTTATGGATATAGGAAGCAAAAACCAAAGTGAAAGGAATATAAAGTGATCATGTTACAAACCTCACAATCTCGAAGAGCTGATTGAATAACATAATTTGCATGTGGATCTTGAAGCAACTGTTCGAAGTGAGGAGCAGAGAGCAGCTCATGAATGACTCTTGATCAATTCTCATCATTGAATACTGTTGGGTAAAATCGGCGTAACGATCGTATCCTAAAAAATAAAGGTGAGTTATCGTTAATCCTCAAATCAAAACTGCGGAAACGTAATCAAAAACACAAAAGGGGGAGAGACAGACAATCACACAAGCAATCTGTTTTACATGAGAAAACTCTCCCTGAATCCAGAAAGGAAAAACTCACGGAACCTTGTCCAAATTCAAATATTCACTATAACTGAGAACGATTACAATAAATCAAAATACATCAAGGTGGTGGTTCACTTAACCTCTCTAACAATGGTGGTAATCAAACTCTTAAAGTGTTTCACTCTGAACTCTCAAATATACAGGTATGCAGACTTGCTCAATAATGGCACTCAAGAATGTCACTTGAGACTCTCAAAATGCGGAGTCGCACTCAACTCTCAATCTTTCTCGACGTTCTATGTCGTTTCAGCTCTACGTCTCTATCTAGGTCTTGTAACTTAATTTTACCCTCAACTAATGTATATATAATGGTAAATTAGGTTTGGGATATTAAATCCCTCAAATAGGTTTGGGCCAACATTGAATGAGTAAAATCCAACAAATACTGCACGACATTTTTCAACCACATGGCTGTCGAACTTCTGCATTGACAGGTGCACATATTTACCTTCAAATTGCAAGCTTAAAGTTGCACCGGCTAAAAGAATCCTCAAGTCCAAGATAAATTGAACAACATAATTTCTGCATAAGACAAAATAGAATGAATAGATAGTAGAGTGGAAAATCAAGAGGGAAGTATCAACAAAACTTAGCAACCAATGGTTTAACCAGATCAATTTCTGTTTCAAATTACTATCAACACAGTTGTCATGGACTAATCCAAAAGCTCAACAAAACTTAGCAACCAATAGATCAATTTCTGTTCACCTATTACTACATCATGTACAAGATTTATCCAAATCAATAAATACTTAAAAATTAAAGTCATCCTTTGTTATCAACTCTCCCTGTGTTGTTGAGGAAGTCACCTTGGCATCATCAAGTGATTCCTATATTATAAAAAATATAGAGAACAATTAAATTTTAGACAATAATAAGTTTTTAGTATCTATAATTTCATTAAATTTTATTTTTATTTCTCATAATTTTATATCATTCAATTTAGTTTTTATATTTTACATAAAAACTTGTCTTTAGCCCCTCCTCATAGATGGTATTGACATCATTTTTTATATGACAAATAGATTACACTATCTATTTATGTGTGAATTCATGAAAGCAACATTCAATAAACAAAGAAAATTCAAAGACACAAAAACAAATACAATAACTATTAAAGAATGAAGAAGAAAATGAAGGCAAAAATTGGACTCTTGAAAGTTACACTTTCATGAGTTTAGAAAAAACATTTCAATAACTTTTTTAAAAAAAAAAATAAAACAATTTTCCATATCATTTTAATAATTTTTTTATAAAAAAAATACATTCTATTTATCATGCCAAACAAAAGTTAAGGATGTTTGTGAGAATTACATGAGGAGGGACTAAAACAAGTTTTCTAAAAAAAAAAAAAACAAGGATTAAATTGGATGATACAAAATTTTGAGAACTCAAATTAAAATTTCACAAAAGTGACTAAAAACATATTTTTTTTCCTAAACTTTATATATTCAACCTATTACATAAAATATGTCTAATATTTTTATGCAACAAAAATACCAAACTTATATATGATATATATGATAAATATAATATATAGTAATATATTAATTTATACCCACATGTATATATATAATAATTTTGACACATTACTGAAAATTATATTATTAATCAAAATATTAAAAATTACATAATTATTATTCAAATATATTTTAAAGAAAAATATTTGACTGATTTAAAAAACTTATTTGTTTATAGTTAAAAGAAAAGTAACTGCTTAAATAAAATATAATTTTTTATAATTTAGGGAAAATTGTAATTTTTTATAATTTATAAAAAAATAAAATTTAATTTTTAGAAAGTTATATAATTTTAATGAAAAAATATTTTTTTATTTTGAAGATAATTATTATTATAATTATAAAATACTAACTATATTCATTTTAATATATATTTCATTGAATGAAATTTAATGAATATATTGTATTTAATGTGAAATAGAAAATATATTTACATAGCAATAAATTTAATAAACATATTGAGTTTAATGTAAAAATAGAAAATGTATTCAATGTTATTGAAAAATATTGATTGAATTTATTTCTAAAGTGGATCAATGAGATGGGAGAAAATATTAATTAAGCACATACCTTTTTTAGGGGTCCTAGATATCACATAGTAACTTGGAATTACCGCTAATGTCATACATATCAAAATTTCATAAGTTATGCACAATAATAAAAAAGTTGGGCTAATTTTGAAAAATAATACAAATTAAATAAATAATTAGCAAAATGGGGTAATTTTAAAATTATTTAGCAAAATGGGGCAATCATTCACGCCCATTTGGGGCGTGTTTAAACACGCCCATTTGGGGCGTGTTTAAACACGCCCAAATGGGGCGTGTTTGCTCCCAGGGTGACACGTGGCACAGAAAATGGGGGTGCAGGGTTTTCGCGGTGTTTTCGTAAAATTACGGAAGGTGATAACTTTT